>PVIJ01021665.1:0-17994 GCA_004024925.1 Scalopus aquaticus | reverse complement strand
CATGAGCAATGCTGTTCTCATTCTCCTCATCTGGTTGGATGCCCGACTACATTCTCCCATGTACTTCCTACTCAGTCAGCTCTCCCTCATTGATTTGGCCTTGATCTCAACTACTGTTCCCAAAATGGTTGCAAACTTCTTCTCAGGGAAGAGAACCATATCACAAGTTGGCTGTGGAACCCAGATCTTCTTCAGCTTAACCCTGGGGATTGCTGAATGCCTTCTGCTTACACTCATGTCCTATGACCGATACATTGCCATCTGTAACCCACTGCGTTATTCAGTCATCATGAGCCATAATACCTGTAAAAAGATGGTCATTGTATCATGGGCAGGCGGAGCAGTAACTTCCCTGGGTCACACAGCTTATGGCATGCACTTCCCCATCTGCCGTCCCCGAGAGATCCCACACTTTTTGTGTGAGGTCATGGCCCTCCTGAAACTCACCTGTGAAGACATTTCAGCCTATGTGAAGTCAGTGGTGGTCTCAAGTTTCCTGGTGGTCCTCATTCCCCTGGGTCTTATCCTGACCTCCTACACCTTCATCTTCTTTGCTGTCTTCCACATGAACTCACCTGAAGGCAAGAACAAGGCTCTGGCCACCTGCTCCTCCCACCTCTGTGTTGTCAGTCTCTACTTTGGCCCTGCCATATTGGTCTACATGAGACCTGAATCTTCTAGGACGCCCAAATTAAACCAGTCTCTCTTTATGTTTAATGCTATTCTTACCCCTATGCTTAACCCCCTCATCTATAGCTTGAGAAACAAGGATGTAATAGCAGCTGTGAAGAGTATGATTATCAGTAGATGTTCCATGCAAAAGATTAAAAGTCACCTGAGTTACTATCCCTGATTATAATCTCATGTTAGCATATTTATTTGAATTGCTTTAAGGAGACACAGGACTAAACAAATTCTTTCATGATAATCATAGAAATGTTAGAGGTCATTTGTTATTAAGACCTATAAATGCTAGAAGTTAGTGCTATTTATGTGTGGAAAGAAAAGCATATAGGAGAAAAGAGCACAAGGGACTATGGTGATAGTTCATGGGTGAATTGGTGATAGGTAACCCATGGGGAATACACAATAATGTAAAAGATATAAATAATGTATTTATATGTGTATGTAAAGTAACATTAAAACATTCTATCTATGGCCTCTGAGGACCATTGAAAGAGTCATTTCTTCTCATCAAAAGTCTTGAAATCACACTGCTTTATAAAAAATTATTTATGCATACAAGAGCTGGGGTGTAGGCCAGAGGTGTGGGGGGGGAGGGGTGAGAGGCTTCACCAGAGACAGAGTGGGGAGCAGAACACACAGAATGACTGAAATATATTGTGGAGGGGAGCAGTGGGTGAGACAGGAGAGGTCTGCTGTACCATGTGGGTCAGCTCCTTGTCTGGGATCAAACTCCTGCTGCAGTAGCTGCCAGTAGCATCATAGTGCTGAGACTTAAGCCCTTTGCCACCAGGGAGACCCCAAGCGCTTTAACCTATAACATCAGAATCATAATGAGAGCTTCTTTAGTTAAGCATTTTCTTCTTAAGAATACTTCTAGCCAGGGCCTCCCTGGTGGCGCAGCAGTTGAGCGCTGCACTGTGGAGCTGTTGGCAGCTCGCGATGCGAGTTCGACACCCAGCCGGGGAGAATCCCACATGGTGCGGCAGACCTCTCCTGCCTTGCCCGCTGCTCCCCTCAGCAGTGTATTTCTGATCTGCCTGTTCTGCTCCCCACTCTGTCTCTGGTGAACCCTCTCTCCGCCCCACGCCTCTGGCCTATACCCCAGCTTGTATGTATAAATAAATAAATCTTCAAAAAAAAAAAAAGAATACTTCTAGCCCTAACGCAGATAGGAACATGGTCTGGAGCTCAGGTCTAGGAAGTATTAAGAACAGCATCAAGCAACTGAAACACTCCTCATCAGTGTCAGCTCTAATTGGTACTACTTTTGTCATCATCATCCTCTTCATCACAACATTATTACAACCAACTTTTCCACTCGATGAATTAATTTTCTGGGAAAAATATCAATTTAGCCAGGATTGCAGAGCTAGATGAAAAAAAATGAATATAAACTAGTCAGTATAAACTAGTGTGGAGACCAGGCCCAGAGTCTGAGGATCCTGGGCAGGCTCTTTCTTGATCTTGTCTTGGGCAAGAACAGGATTCAACTTGGGGACCAAAGTTGTTTTTTGATTTAAAGATTTATTTATTTATGCATACAAGCTGCGGTACAGGCCAGAAGTGTGGGGTGATCAGAGGGTTCACCAGAGACAGAGTGGGGAGCAGAACAGGCAGATCGATGGAAATACACTGCTGAGGGGAGCAGCAGGCGAGACAGGGGAGGTCTGTTGCACCATGTGGGAATCTACCGGCCAGGCGTTGAACTCGTGTAGCCACTGCTGACAGCTCCACAGGCACAGCGCTTAACCTCTGCGCCACCAGGGAGGTCCTGGGGACGAAAGTTACAGAAAAGCCAGACATTGTTTGATAGGCAGGGAGAGAGAAGAACAGGAAAGCTCTCCGTGCAACGAGGGGTTCCATTGGGTGGCCACTCAGGTGAAGAGAAGTGGGTGCTTCTATGGTCATAGTGGGCAAGGAGTGGGGGTTTTGCTTCTTGAGTGTCTCTGGGTTGTGTCTCTTGCTGATTGGCTGGGCTCTCTGGGGTTTCCTAGGCTTCTGAGTTTGTGGGGGTTCTTCTGGGCTACCTAGTTCCACTGAGTGTGCCCACATTTCCTGGCCTACCTTCCTGAAAGTAGCCTTTAATTTTCTCTAGCATTGTGTTACTGTGTTGGTGTCTGAACTCTCCAATCAGACTATTAAGTGACCTAGGGCTTGGGGGTGGGGAGGCAGTGGAGTTTGGGGGGAAGGAGGGGCACCTCCTCGTTCCAACAAAGAACCTCAGTCAGGCTGATATCTGGACTTAGAGGCTCAGGGCACCCTGTTCCTAACTGTAGGGGAAGTGCCCACAGGCCTCCTGGCCCCCCGGCCACCCTACCTGCCTCGTACCTGGCTGTCTCGCAAGAAAGATGTAAATAAAAGCCTAAAAAGCCACTGAGAGCTCCAGGACTCATTCTTGACCCAGCTGCATAAATCATAGGGAACCTGCATTAGTGCCAGGCTGGCACAGTAGGCTGGCACCACACTGACTGGCTATACCCATTTCCTAGCTTCCTCCTTCACTAACCCCAGTAGGATTAGCCACCTCAATGAGAATTTTTAAAGGAAAGGTACCTTATAAATAGCTCTAAACATTTGAAAATTACCCAAAATTACTTAGTTAATTTTATGAAGTTATCATAAACTGCTACCAAAATCCAAAAACAATAACATAAAAAATAGTGTTTTACTAGTTCCCTTTATAAGTAAGGTTGTAAAAATTCAAGTAAAATGTTCACAAATTGTATGTGTTGGTGCATCAAGTCTTTGAGTCTTTAAATAGAATTGAGTTGATTCTAGGAATAGAAATAGTATTAAGAAATCCACTGATAGAAAATGACACTAGACTACTAAAAAGCATTTCCTCACTTCAACATACATAAAAATTTTCCTAATAAGAGTTTTAAACTCACTGTGATCAAAAGTTTTGAAAAGCAAGATTAGATGGATGCTTCCAGAATATTTTAAAGACCATATATCTTAAAGCAAGAACCAACACAGAGTTAAACATTCAACCCTGGTGACATTTCCACTTAAGGGGGAAGGGGAGAGGAAGTGGGGAGGGCAATGGTTCATCTATCTCAGTGAGTACTAGAGTTCTGGACAACTTAATTGAAAATGAACTGGTCCAACCACTATGGAAAGCTGTATGGCGATTCCTCAGACTGCTAAACATGGAGCTTCCATACGACCCAGCAATACCACTTTTGGGAATTTACCCAAAGGATACGAAAACACTAATCTGAAAGGATACATGCACCCGTATGTTCATTGCGGCACTGTTCACAATAGCAAAGGTATGGAAGCAACCCAGATGTCCAAAAATAGATGATTGGATCCAGAAGATGTGGTACATATACACAATGGAATACTATTCATCATGGAAAGAAGATGAACACATGCAATTTGCAGCGACATGGATGGAATTAGAGGGGATCATACTCAGTGAAATAAGCCAGAAAGAAAGAGAAAAATATCGAATGGTTTCACTTATAACAGGACAATAGGGAGGCCGGGTGGGAGAGAGACAATCAGTTGGGGAGGGGGAGAGGGAGGCGGAGGGAGGGAAGGAAAAGGGCACAAAATGGAATAGAAAAGAACACAAGGGACCATGGAGATGGCTCACGGGTGAATTGGTGGTGGGCTACCCAAGGGGAATGCAAAATGTAAAAGACATAAATAACAATAAAAATATATATTTATAAAAAAAAAAAGCTTTAAGTTTTGAGTTGATACAATGAAATCGTTTCTGTATGTGTTAATACATCACTAGTACATCTTTTTCATTTTCACTATTTTCCTTTACTACTTTTGTCATCTTTTGTTCCTCACACAAATTCTTTATTTTTTTTCCCAGAAAAGCTCTGGATGGCAGAATTTGGCTGTTTGGTTTCAACTTCCACTTTCTCTCTCCCGCATAAGTCCCTTTGAGTGGGAAGCACCTCCAAAAAGATTGGCCTTCAGGTCAGTGCCTAACTGGGCTTTTTTGTAGTGTGTATCTTGCCACTTCTGGAGTCGTCGGTGGCTTCCGAGCTTCCCTGTGTTGAGGGGAAAGGATGTGCTGAACAAACGCCACAGAGAGGTTTGTACAGTCCTCACCCCATCTTAGACCAAAGCGCTCCAAGACACTAAGGACTACAAATCCCATAATGAAATCATCACCGAAGGGAGGATTGCTGGAACTGAGGGAGGAGTTAAGCAGCCAGATTTGGTATAGAACCAGATAAATCGGCTTTGGGGCTTCTCTTGGCTGCCCGCCGGCTTTTAGTGCGCCATTGGGATTCCAGCTCAGCGGTACTGGTAGGACGTATTCACCAACTTACTGTCTTTCTTTTTTCCCTTGGGTTGTTCTTTTTACTTCCCCTCCTTTTGTAAATAACCCTATATTAATTTTATTGTGTGTGCCTGCAGTTGAGTCTTATTATAAGTCCCTTTTAAGCTCATGGGTGAGGACCCACAGTCAGGCACCCCATTTTATATCAGCTTGCCCTGTAACACCAGCAGTACGAAGGCTGCAGCATTTCTGGCAAATCACTGTCACTATGCCCTCTTCTTCTGCAGGAATTTTTAGAGAGATAAAATCCACAATCCTTTAAGTAGCTGAGTCAGGAAAATATTTTAAATATAAAAAATGGTAAATTATTCAATGTATTTGAATTTTTTAATACTTGCTTTAAATATATTTACTATTTAAATATTAGAACATGGTAGTAAAAGTGAAACAACACCCAAATGGCTTTTTCTTTGAGAGAAAGAAATATAGGGCCTCCCTGGTGGCCTAGGGGTGGAGTCTCACTCAGCGCTGTCACCAATACGGTCTGGATTGATTCCTGACCAGGGAGTGACCCACATATGGCGAGGCAGACCTCTCCTGTCTCGCCCACTGGCCCCTTGGCAGTGTGTTTCCATAGGTCCACCTGTCTGCTCTCCACGCTGGTGAATCCTCTCACTTCTGGCCTACACCCTAGTTCTTCTATGCAAAAAAAAAAAAAAAAGAAAAATGCCTGCTGCTTAGTGTCTGATCTCCTCTGGTTGCTTGATTCTCTGAGTTTGCGTCACAAACTCCATTATCTTTATATTAATTTACAAGACATGCAGCCACATATTTTAGTTTACTGTTTAAGTTCCTAGAAATGTCCAGGTGACATTTCTCCGCCCCATATCTGTGTGTCTGCCAGGCTTAAAGGGCTGCTTAACCACTATTCTGGCTACCCAGTCTGGCCTTTTTGTAACTGGGTGGGGCTCAAGCAAAGAAGAGGTTCCAGGTTCCCTGCCCCACCCAGGGAGGGTGGAGCTGAGCAGGGAGGAGAAGCTGGAGAGGTGAATGGGGCAGGAAGGAAAGAGGCACATGGACCAGAGAGACTGAAGAAGCTGCACTGGCTTAATTGGGCCTGAACTTGAAACACGTGGGTGAGATACCTGCAGGGAGGTTAACAATGGCAGCGATGATGGTGATTTTGATTCTGCTCTTTTTCTTTGAAGCAGGTGTGTGCTGTTAATTTAGCCCCTGAACCACCACAGGCGTACCCACGAAGCCATAAAAAGGAATTCTCAGACTTTTTAGGTAAGTAAGCAGAGAAGCCAACTCCTCAAGAAAGTAAGAAAAAGTTTATTTAGAGGAACAAGAACAAAAGCAAAGACTCTAAGGCAGTGTTGCCAAGGAGGGGCAAAGGATGCCATTATGGGCCAGTGTCTAGGGGGTATTTAAATGCTTTTTCTTTATTCTAAAATGTCATCATCCTATTTTGTGTTTGCCTCTTTCTCCTAGTGGCTATACTCCTCCCGGCAGAACCCATTCTCCTGGCTCTTAGAGTTTCTTTTTACCTCTCCTGTCCAAGGTGTCCTAAAATTTACTATCGCAATTAGCCTCAAATTTTATGCCCTCATTAGCCCTCCTGAAATTTTCTGCCCTTACTTCAGAAGCCTCTCTAACTCTTTGGAAGTCCCTGCCTGTGCTGTCCCTGAAACTGCCTAATTAACCCTACCTTGCCCTGGGACTCACTTCCACACTTGTCTGGCTGTTTCTGCGCCTTTTCTATGGGTCCCCACCAGAAGGTGCTTTAGACTTGTTGCATTTTTTTGGGCCTCAGAGGCTCTGATTTGGGCCAACCCTGTTTGGCTGGACATTTACCAACAAGAGTATAGGTAACTTTGGGTACTTGATTTGGAAACTATATTCTACTCCAATCGTCCTCTTTTCTGTATTGTACATGAATTGTATTCAAGTTCTTTTTCATTGAAGGTGTTACGCATTAGAATATTTTTGGTGTTGATGCAGCGCATGGTAGAACCCACTTAGAGCGGGCATTTTTGGGGATTCTGGGGTGCCCCTCTCCCTGTGCTGTTACATTTCCAGTACAAAAATCCTTTTGGCTCAATCAGTTAACTAAACTTAAAGAATGCAAACTACCAACCCTGCAAATGTTCCTCTCAAGTTAAATAAGAGGAGGATGCTTAATCCCCTGGAGCAGTGGCTATATGTCACAGCTGCAACCGGGAACAGCTGTGGCACCTTCAATTGTTATAGAACTTTGTGTCCCAGAAACTGATCAGCAGAATACCTTGTTAATAAGATCTGAACCAGAAGTGGGGGACAGAAGCTTGATTGCAATCTTCAAACATGGGCTGTAAAACTAATCTGGATCTGCAGGCTCATCTCCCCCCAAAGCCAGATAACCTAGGCAGACATTTGCTTCCTTCTAACTTCTTTCTCTTTGTTCTCCTGCCGGGAGTAATTGACTCTGTAAAGTTATCCAATCAATAAAAGGGCCAGGTTTTGCCTTCTTGGCAGCATCCTGCCATAACAGCTAGCTCCACGATGCCCGTTTCTTTGATAGTGTCGTGTTGCCTGATGCAACATATATCTTATGAAGTGATGTTCCCAACAGAATCCAAAAGGGCCTTTCTCATTTGCAAGTCCTTTGGTTTAGCATCCTAGTTCCCAGTTTCTGTGAGGTTTCTTTTCTTCTCACTGGGAAAAAAAAATGGAGAAAATATTGAAAAAAATAAGAACAGTAATAATCTGAACACCACCTGTTATTAAGGTGGTAAAAGTTGAACAATAGAGGGTAAACATTTTGAACATGACCTGCCAGAATCAAGCCATAATTAATTTATATAAGAATTTAATCAGTAATAAAAATGTATTAGAGAGGCCTCTCCGGTGGCACAGCGGTTAATCGCTGTACTGTGGAGTTGTTGGCAGCGGTGACACGAGTTCGACAACCGGCCGGGGAGAATCCCACATGGCACGGCAGACCTCTCCTGCCTTGCCTGCTGCTCCCCTCAGCAGTGTTTTTCTGATCTGCCTGTTCTGCTCCCCACTCTGTCTCTGGTGAACCCTCTCGCCGCCCCATGCCTCTGGCCTATACCCCAGCTTGTTTGTATAAATAAAAAATAAATCTTTAAAAAAAAAGTATTAGAAACCATAAGGAAAGGCAGGATTATTCATTGTGTAAACCTGGTGCTTTTAACTCAGAATCAGACAGTATAATAAGCAAGAATATCATCATTTAATGGCACTAGAAAGTGACTTATACTCCTAGAATCATTACTATTTATGATATGTATTAAAAATGAAAAAATGCTTGAGAAATTTAACTTTCAGCCTTTTATACTTTCTTGAGCCAAGTATCTTTAGATAAAGAGATGATGATAGATGATTGACAGATAAATAATAGATATGATAGGTGAAAGATTGATATCAAAGGTTGTGATCCCAAAATCTACAATCAATATCACAATATAATTAGGCACTAACACAAAATCATGGCTTTTATTTACTTTATAGCACTGTATACATTGTATGTAGAATTTGCTTCCTTACTATTGCAAGATTGCCTTTTTTCTCATCAATAAATAGAAATAGCTCACAATTTGGCAAGAAGCTTTTGAATGGAATTAAAAATGCTGGCAATGAAGTAGAGAGAGGGTAGGGTCACCTTTAATCAATGTCAGATTATTTTTTTATATTTATGTGAGAATTGTGGCAATTACATTGATCAAATTTGCGAGTAAAATTCATTGATCCCTGAAAGGGCAAGAAACAGATTAAAAATTTGGTTACATTTCTAGATTAAATAATTTCACAAACAGACCATATGCAGAAAGGCAATATGGTCATTAAAGACCACTTCCCTCATTGCCTCTTGCTTTCATTGCAACTCTGGCCAATCTTTAGCTCTTTCTCATAATGTCTTACTCCAATTCAAACAAAATGCTACCATAAGTTATTTTCCATTCCTGGCCCCTCCATCTTTAAAGTCCCTCCACTTCACATTTAACTCCTGCTCACCACCCACCACCTTCCTGTATTTTCTTCTTCAAGAATGTCTCCACCACTCCCTGCCCCCCACTATCACCCCCACAGACCCAAACTCCCATTCTTTTATTTTCATGTCTTCAATGCCATATATTGAAAGAGCAGTTAACTCTTGGTCCCTACTTACTAAGTGGGGACTCATATCTTTTAAAGTCCCAGCTGGTTTGGTTCCTTTCACCATGCAGTGTAGACAAGTAGGTAACTGTGACCTTGGGAGGTTTGGGGGCCTTGGTGGAGCAAGTTGGTGCTGCATCTGAGGCTGCTGATAGCCAAATCTCAGCATAATGGGGAACCTTGTCATGCATCAAGAAAAGCTTTAAACCAATGCAGAAGATTTTAATTTCAGAGGTTAACTATCATGTTTTTAATTTATGAATCTCATTGTCCAAGAGTACTCTCTGCACTGTCATGTAGCCTGTTGTGATATGGCTTCAGTAAGCATAGTTCACTTCTAGGTTGAGTACTGAGTATATGTCCAGGGGCAGCCCCAGGAGCTTCCAAACTTGCATTATCTAATTCAGTCCAGCCATCTGTGTACACAAAGACAAAGATGGTGCCTCTCTAGTGGCCTAGGGTTTAAGTCTCAGTGCTATGGCCACTATGGCCTGAGTTTGACCCCCAGCCAGGGAGCTTCCCACATGGTGCAGCAGACCTCTCCTCTCATGCGCTGCTCCCCTCAGAATTGTACTTCAGTAGATCCACCTGTTCTGCTCCACACTCTGTCTCTGGTGTACCCTGCACCTCTGACTATACCCTAGTTCTTCCATCAAAAATTTAAATGGGGAGGGTGACGTCATCAACATGGCAGTGAAGGGACACTAGAATCAACTCTCCCAAAAGAAAAGCTGCTTATAAAGGGACATCAGCCAAACCCAGAGAAGATCCAGAAATGCTACATAAATCTGACACCCTCATGGGTGAGTAGGACTTGGAAAGAAGCTGAAAAGACTGACTTAGGAGAAGAAAGAACTACCAGATCCCCTCTCCCCTCCCCTCAGCGCAAAACTAGACCAGGAAACCAAGACGAGAGGCACCTGAGGAGACCCAGAGAAAGAAAGGTGGGCAGAGGCGTTTCCCCAGGCACGGAAGAGTGATAAACTCGAGACTGACACCAGCAGTCCCTCCAGGTAGCAACAAACCCCTGGAGAGGGCATAGTGCGCTGGGGAAGTTGGTGGGACCTGGAACAAAGCCCTGGGCAGCCGTGGTGTAGCCCCTCCCCCCACCTCTGTTATGGAGCCAGCACTCTAGCTCCCTTTTGGAACAGAACTGGGTGTGGTGGTCTCCCCACTGCCTCAGTAGCGCTAATATTCTCTAGCCACTGGAGGAACCACGGGAACAGGCTCCTGGCTACAGGTGCAGGAGAAGCATGGGACAAAAGCTGCGTGAGGTTGGGGCTTCCTGTTCCGTGTGCCGTGGGAGAGAAACACCACGGGAGGGGGTCAGCTCCACAAGTGCTAGATAAAGACCGCGGACTAGGCTACCACAACCACCCTTGAGGTGCTGGAGAAGCACTTGAAACTGAAACTCCGCGGCAGGGCTTGAAACAACTGGAGACTCCTGTCGGGATTCGAAATTACAGCTACCTGAGACAACACACAGCCACCTGTCCCCACCCCCTTCCCCCACCATAAAGTGGCCACACCCTGATAGTGGTGAAATCAGAGGCGCAGGGCCAGCTTCAGTTGACTCCTCCCCACCAGACCAACCCCAATAGCAGTGATAGCCTCTAGTAAACACTGGAGGAAACAGCAGGAGAGAAAGAACAGGAAGATATATAGTGAGAATACTAGCAGCAACAGAGACAGAAAGAAAACTGAAGGCAGCAGCATCTGACACCTGAAAGGGGACAAAATCCCAGCAGTGGGGCCACCCAAACACCGCAAGACCTCAGGGGCAAAAGACTACAGAAGACCTCCTAAATTAAACCTGCAACTACCATCTCAGCAGGAACCACTAAAAGAAAAAATCTTAAGAAATTTCTTTATCCTCCCTAGCCTACAAGAATCTAGTGCAAAACACCCACAGACCTCAGTACTGGAGTTCTTGGAACTGAGTGGAGCTAGCACTGGGACCACCAACCACCATGACCACCAGGAGTTTAGCCTAACAGGGCCAGAATCAGTTAGATCATCACTCCCCGACATCCAAAAAGGAGAACCCAAAGAGATGCCTGCCAATACCAGTGCCACAATCTCCCAACACTTACAACAAATCAGAAGACAAACAGGAGAAGGAAAAATACAAACAACCAAGCAAGCCCTCAGGGAAAGGATACAGAACAAAAAGAAAATGAAGCACTAAAACTCATTGACAACGACACGGAAGAACTTCTCTCTCTGACAGATAAAGAATTTAGAATCATGATCAAGGAAATCATGATAAAGGAAAAGAAAGAAATGGAAAAAACAATTAACGATCTAAAGAAAGAAATCGAGACCCTAAAGAAGGAGACTAAGAGCTTAATGGAAGAACTAAAGATCTCTGGCAAGAGCGATAAAAGCAGAATCTATGAAATGGAAGACCGCATTAGCGAGCTCGAAGATGCAAATATTAAAAGATCCAAAAGGAAAAAGGAAATAGAAGCACAAAGTGAAAAGAATGAAAAAACAATTCAAGATGTATCTGAAACCAGAAAAAAAAGGAAACATAAGAGTTATAGGAATCCCAGAAGGAGAGGAGAGGGACCAAGGAGCAGAGAAACTATTTAAGGAGGTGATAGAAGAAAACTTCCCAAGTATGAAAATCGGCATACAAGAAGCAAGAAGATCTCCAAATCAGCACGATGCTAGAAGACCTACACCTAGACATATCATAGTTAAACACACAAAAATGGGACAAGGAAAAAATATTGAAGATGGCAAGGGGGAGGAAACAAATAACTTATAAAGGAAAACCAATCAGGATGACATCTGACTTCTCTAAAGAAACGATACGGGCAAGGAGAGAATGGAAAGACATATTCAACAAACTCCAAGACAATAAATTCCAACCAAGAATACTTTATACCACAAAGCTCTCTTTCCTCTATGAAGAAAGGATAAGGATCTTCCCAGACAAACACAGTCTCCAGAAGTTCGTCATGACTAAACCTAGTCGTCACTACAAACAATACTACAAGAAGTCCTAAAACCAAAGCCAACAAAGGAATGAAAAAGACCAGAATACGACAAGGAAAAAAACCACAAAGAGACAAACAAAATGGCCAATATAGATGCCAATGTATCAATATTAACTCTAAATGTAAACGGACTCAACTCATCAATAAAAAGGCACAGAGTAGCAAAATGGATCAAAAAACGGGACCCAACCTTCTGCTGTCTACAGGAAACACATTTAGCCACAAAAGATAAACACAGACTGAAAGTAAAAGGCTGGAAAACAATCCTACAAGCAAATGGACCTAAAAAGAAGGCCGGGACAGCTATACTTATATCATGTAAAATAGACTTCAAACTAAAAAAGGTAAACAGAGACATAGATGGTCACTACATCATGATAAAGGAGAAAATTCAGCAAGATGATATAACCCTCATCAACATATACTGCCCAAATGAAAGAGCACCAAAATATATAAGACAATTATTATCATCTCTGAAAACAGACATTAGAGAAAATACATATATATATAGTTGGAGACTTCAACACTCCATTATCACAAAATGGACAGATCAGTGAGACAACAAATAAGCAAGGACATTAAAGCACTAAATAAGGATAGACCACATGGGCTTAACAGATATCTATCGGGCACTGCACCCCCCAAAATCTAAATACACATTCTTCTTAAGTGCACATGGATCATACTCCAGGATTGATCACATACCAGGTCACAGAACAAAAGTCAACAGATACAAAAAGATCAACATCATACCTACTATCTTCTCCACTCATAAAGCCATCAAACGAGAAATGAACCATGAAAAGAAAAAAAGGAACCCTTTTACATCATAGATATTGAACCCCACACTACTCGAAGACCACTGGACTAATGAGGAGCTCAAAGAAGAAATTAAAAAATACCTAAAAATGAATGACAAAGAAGACTCAACTTTCCAGAACGTTTGGGACACAGCAAAGGCAGTATTAAGAGGGAAAAACATAGCAGTACAGGCTCACATCAAGAAACAAGAAACAACTCAAAGAAAGAATCTAATCTCCCACCTCAAAGAACTGGAAAAGGAACAACAGAAAAACCCCAAAGCCAGTATAAGAAAGGAAATAGTAAAAACCAAAGAAGAAATAAATGAAATGGAAATTAAAAAAACAATACAGAAGATCAACGAAACCAAAAGCTGGTT
The DNA here is from genome assembly GCA_004024925.1 of Scalopus aquaticus. Classification (NCBI taxonomy): domain Eukaryota; kingdom Metazoa; phylum Chordata; class Mammalia; order Eulipotyphla; family Talpidae; genus Scalopus; species Scalopus aquaticus. The sequence goes on along the minus strand of PVIJ01021665.1, from coordinate 4,709 downwards.
CTTCAAAAAAATAAACAAAATAGACAAACCTCTAGCAAGGCTTACAAAGAAAAAATGGGAGAACACACAAATAAACAGGATAAGAAATGAAAGAGAGAAATTACAACAGACACAACAGAAATCAAAAGAAAAATCAGAGATTGTTATAAACAGCTATATGGAAACAAGTTCAACAACTTAGAGGAAATGGACAAATTCCTGAAACTGCACAGCCACCCAAAAATAGGAAAGGAAGATATAGAACACCTAAACAGACCAATCTCAACGAAATTGAAGCAGTAATCAAAACCCTCCCCCAAAACAAAAGCCCAGGACCAGATGGTTTCATAAACGAATTCTACCAAACGTTTAAAATGAACTAGTCCCTGTATTACACAAACTCTTTCAAAAAATGGAGAAGGAAGGAGTACTACCAAACACATTCTATGAAACAAGTATTACTCTAATACCAAAACCAGACAAAGACAATACAAAAAAAGAAAACTACAGACCAATCTCCCTAATGAATACTGATGCAAAAATATTTAACAAAATCTTGGCCAACAGGATCCAACAATGCATCCAAAAGATAATACACCACGACCAAGTGGGATTTATTCGAGGGACACAAGGATGATTCAACATCCAAAAATCAATCAATGTTAATCCAACACATCAACAAAAAGAAAAATAAAAACTATATGATCATATCAATAGATGCTGAGAAAGCATTTGACAAAGTGCAACACCCATTTATCATAACGGCCCTTGAAATCCTTGGGATAGAAGGAACATTCCTTAACATAATAAAAGCCATGTATGACAAACCCACAGCCAATATTATCCTCAACAGTGAGAAGCTGAAAGCCTTGCCCCTAAAATCGAAAGCCTTGCCGCTAAAGACAAGGATGTCCATTCTCACCATTGCTTTTCAATAACACTTGAAGTCCTAGTGAGAGCAATAAGACAAGAGAAAGACATAAAAGGAATCCAAACAGGGAAGGAAGAAATTAAACTGTCACTATTTGCAGATGATATGATTATATACATAGAGAATCCTAAAAACTCCATAGAAAAACTCTCAAAACTATTTACCAATTCAGTAACGTAGCAGGATAGAAAATCAATGCCCAAAAATCAGTAGCCTTTCTATATGCAAAAACTCAGTTAGAAGAAGAAGAAATTAAAAGAATTATTCCCTTCAAAATCAAAACCGAAAAAAATCAAGTACCTGGGAATGAACCTAACAAAAGAGGTAAAGGACTTATACAAAGAAAACTACAAGATGCTGTTAAAAGAAATAGAGGAGGACACAAAAAAATGGAAAGACATCCCCTGCTCATGGATTGGAAGAATCAATATCATCAAAATGTCCATCCTACCAAAAGCAATGTACAGATTCAATGCGATTCCGATAAAAATCTCAGTGACATTCTTCAAAGAAATAGAACGGATATTGATGAAATTCATATGGAACCACAAAAAACCTCAAATAGCAAAAGTTCTCCTGACTAAAAAGAATATGAATGGAGGGATTACACTCCCTGATTTCAAACTGTACTACAAAGCCATAATAATAAAAACAGCAAGGTACTGGAGCAAAAACAGACACACAGACAATGGAATCAAATAGAAAACCCAGAAATAAATCCACATATTTATGGACAACTAATCTTCAACAAAGGAGCAGAAAATATACAATGGAACAACATTAGCTTGTTCAATAAATGGGGTTGGGAGAACTGGACTGCTACATGCAAAAAAATGAAGCTAAACTACTACCTCACACCATGCACAAAAACCAACTCAAAATGGATAAAAGACCTGGAGATAAGACCTCAAACCATAAAGATTATAGAAAAATATATAGGTAAAACTCTACGTGACATATATCTCAGCAAAATCTTTAAAAGCACTTCCCTCATAGCAAAGGACGTAAAAGAAAAGATAAACAGCTGGGACTACATCAAACTAAAAACTTCTGTACAGCGAAAGAGACAGTAATCAAAACAGACACCCTACTAATTGGGAGAAGATCTTTGCACACAATACAACTGATAAAGGACTGATAACAAAAATTTACAGAGCTCACACAACTCAACAAAAACAAAGTCAACAATCCAGTCAAAAATGGGCAGAAGAGCTAAAAAGACACTTCTCCAAAGAAGAAAAGCAAATGGCCAACAGGTATATGAAAAAATTTTCAACATCACTTATAATCAGGGAAATGCAAGTTAAAATCACAATGAGATACCACCTCACCCCAGTGAGAATGACGCACATTAAAAAAACAGGTAACAACAAATGTGGCGAGGATATGGAGAAAAAGGAACTGTCCTACACTGCTGGTGGGAATGTAAATTGATCCAATCACTATGGAAAGCTGTGTGGCGTTTCCTCAAACTCCTAGAAATGGAGTTTCCATATGACCCGGCAATACCACTTCTGGGAATCTACCCAAAGGACACAAAAACACTAATCCAAAAGGATACATTCACCTGCATGTTTATTGAAGCACTGTTTACAATAGCTAAGGTATGGAAACAACCCAGATGCCCAAAAATAGATGACTAGATCAAGAAGATGTGGTGCATATACACAATGGAATACTATTCAGCATTCAAAAAAGACAAACACATGCAATTTGCAGCAACATGGATGGATCTAGAAGGGATCATGATCAGTGAAATAATCCAGAAAGAAAGAGAAAAATATCAAATGGTTTCACTTATAACAGGAATATAGGGGAGCCAAATAAGAATGGGACATTCAGCAGGGAAGGAGGGGAGGGTAAGGGCTCAAGAGGCGGGGAGAGGGGAGCATGGGGGACTATAGTGATGGCTCCATGGGTGAACAGGTGGTGGGTAACCTATGGGGAACACACAATAGTGTAAAAGATATGAATAACAAAAATTAATAAAATATTTATTTAAAAAATTTTAAATGGAAAAAAAAAGACAAACAGGACTCTTGGTATAAATTCACTTTAATACAATTAGTGTGCATTGAGAGAGAAGAGAAGAAAGTAGAGTAGATTCCTGATAAAACATACCACGTTATAAATCCATTCATTGGTAAATGTCCAGCAAAACAGAGCTATCACAAAGCAGGGCCGCAGAGTCCCGAAAGCTTGCCAAAGTCTAAGACACAATTGATGGGGAGCCACAGAAAGGGGGGGTGGCGCAAATGGACCTCGGTAAGTCTGGGATGGAATGAGAAAATCAAAGTACAAATCAGGATAATGGCAGCCATCCTCAACCTCCCATCCTGTCTCTCACCCACATCTCTCTTTCAAATGTCTCTACATGTCTCTCCTCCACATGTCCTCTTAAGCCCCTCAAGGCCAAGGTGCAAGTCCAAAGCCAAGAAGCAAGCACTTCTTATGCAAGTGTCTCACTTGAACCCCCCGCCATCTGTGTCATAGAGCTTCTCCTGGCCACTCAACCCACCCCTCACTAAGTGGGAGCTGGGAACAAGGCTCCTCCCCCAACTCAGATAGAGCTGATGGTTCCGCTGAATCAGCGTCACTGTCTGAGGTCAGCGCCGTTCAGTTAGCCCTTTCGTGTGAGATCTTAACACATGAGGGACTGCACAGGATTAAGGCTCCGTCTCATCTGGGAGATTAAGCCTCACAGAGGTGTTTTGTTCTCATTCCTACCAGGGTAGTATCATTAGAAGATTGAGTGATTACATTTAAAACTTAGATGGTCCAGGCAACAGAGATGACCTTAGACCAGGTCGTGGCCTTAAACGCTGGTTTCTCTGGATCTGGTAAATCAGGAGCGCCGGGCCCTGCACATCCCAGGACCTCTGCCTCCACCTCGGAGCTGGGGCCTGGGAGACCTTGAGGGAGGCTCCACGAGGGTGAGGGCTCATCCCCTTCCTTCCCTGCCACCAGTGGAGGCCCTCCTGTGGGGCTTTGCTGTGGCATTTCCTCAGGTCTGATTCAGAGTCCCAGAGGGCCAGTCTTCTTTCTCTCACACTGAGCCAGTGCGTCACACAGAAAGTTCTCACTGTCGGGAAGTTGTGGTTCCTTAGCCTTTCAAATGACGTAATTTACCCCTTACTCCTTCATTCAGCTCCTCTCTCCAATGTTTTCCTCTTTAACATGTTCTTCCCTTCTTGTCAGGTAAGGCCTCTGCTTTACAAAATCCCTTTTGGGATCAGGGTGACCATCAGTCTGTCCCCTGTGGGTGTATGTTAATCTCTGACCATTTTCAAAGGATTTCCAAAGGTTTCTTTTTTTTTTTTTTTTCAGTATATATTTTTATTATTATTTATGTCTTTTACATTTTGTGTTCCCCTTGGGTAGCCCACCACCAAGGTCCCTTGTGTTCTTTTGTATTCCATTTTGTGCGCTTTTCCTTCCCTCCCTCCGCCTCCCCCACCCCGCCCCCGCTGATTGTCTCTCCTATTTGGTTTCCTTATAGTCCTGTTATAAGTGAAACCATTTGATATTTTTCTCTTTCTTTCTGGCTTATTTCACTGAGTATGATCCCCTCTAATTCCATCCATGTCGCTGCAAATTGCGTGTGTTTATCTTCTTTGAATGCTGAATAGTATTCCATTGTGTATATGTACCACATCTTCTTGATCCAATCATCTATTTTTGGACATCTGGGTTGCTTCCATACCTTTGCTATTGTGAACAGTGCCGCAATGAACATACGGGTGCATGTATCCTTTTGGATTAGTGTTTTTGTGTCCTTTGGGTAAATTCCCAAAAGTGG
>PVIJ01021664.1:0-18001 GCA_004024925.1 Scalopus aquaticus | reverse complement strand
GTGGTCAGGTATAGTTTTAATGGAGTGTTCAGAGCTTCCAGGGAGTTGGGGGATGGTAGGAGAGGGGGGCCTAGAGCTTTTTAGAATTTGCTCTGCCTGGCCTATAGTTTGTTTTAGATCTGGACTATCCCCTTCTCTTGCAAGTAAGTCAGAAATGAGGTTCCAATAAGAGAATATAGTAACTGGCACTTTTTGGGGGCCAAAAACCCAATAGTAATCATTTAAGGCATCACCAACTCTTAGCCATCTTTTATGATTTATAGTTCCTTCAAGAGGGAACCAAGGGCAAGTCTGCTTTATAAAATCGGAAAAGGAAAGTAAATCTTTTGTCTTAATCCTAACTCCTCGCGTCCTGAGGGCTTCTTTTAACTGAGCAACATACAGCTTATGCTGACTAATTTCCTGTCCCATTGTCACAAAAAGACCTTAAAAGTCTTACCTTACTGTCGGCGCAACAGGCTCTTACGGCGACAAGTATGAGAGGGAACGGCTAGCCACTTTTTTCTGATTGTCTTTTTGTCCTCTGGAAGTCTTCCCGTACTCAGGCCCCACGTTGGGCGCCACTTGACTCGGCCCGGGTACGCGAGAGAGTGGAGACAAGTCAAGAAGTCTGATCAAGTCTCGTTTATTGTTCCCAGGGGAAGAGCATAAATAGGGTGAAACTCACGGGGAGGTAACATTAGATAATGCAGGGTGGTCTGAGGTCGGGGATCCAATGAGAGCACAACACAGGAAATAATGGGATGGTCCCACTGACCTCAGTTTGGGAAGAATGTAGGTGGAGAGGGAAAACAAAGACCCAAGGCCATCCTTATCGGACCCTAACCTTATGTGGGCAACTCAGGCAATTAGGGCTGTAACTCACCGCTAGGGGCCATCCTGTCTGATGGCTCCCGACACTTATTCCCAAATGATTTTATTGAGTGCTTGTTATTTTCCAGGCTCTGTGCTAATCATAATTAGTTTTGAGTACTACTAAATGATTCATCTTAAAATGAGACCAAAAAGTTACAAATACTAATTATAAATTTAATCCTATCTTTTTACAAAAGTATTTCCTTTTTTAAGGCTTTTGACACATAGCACAGTGGTTATCTAATGACCTAAAAAAATTCCGTTCTCTCTCAAAGAATAGTTTCCTTCTGTGAGCTACTTAAATATTTATGGAATGTTTTGTGGGGGAAAATTAAGTTTTAAATTATAATTGCTGCACCTATGACTGTAGTTCATATAAAAGCCTATGATATGCTGGGTCTGATGTTTCAGGATAGGAGACATAGCCCAATGGCCATTTTTCCTTATTTTCACATGTCTTGGGAGCCAATAGTTGCCAGAATCATATTTCAAGGGTTGGGTAGGAAAGAAGAGGTAGGTTGAAGAGCCTAATTCTTGATATCACCTGTCTTCTTTCTTAAAATAAGTTAAATGCTGACACAAATATAATAGATAGCCCTGGAATTCCTCAAATTAGTGCATTCCTCTGCCAAGTATATTTTTTCCCATAGAACCATCATTATAAATGATGATGGTTCTCAAATCTCAAATTAGACTCTTCCTCTTTCCTCCCAAAACTATTTTTAAAGTTCTCTTGAGTACTGTTGGAATTTCATGATCTTAGACTATCTATATCATAGAAAGAGAAAATAGTAATAAGACAGGACATAGCAAGCACTAAATAAATACTTGAGGAATAAGTTATAAAAATTGCTATCTTGAAATTGGATTGGCTATAAGACAAAATAAAGAATAAGGGGAAATTAGGGATTTTTTTTGTCTAAAAAGTATTACATTCTGTAAAACTTCAAGTATCAATAAATTCTGAGACTGATCTTGAGATTTTCATAAATCATTTGCAGAAAGTAGTAACTAATGAATGATACTTCGCTCTCGTGTAGAAAAATGCCTAGTTTATAAGAATAAACTTCAGGGAATTATTGTAAGATACTAAGAATTGGCAAAAATAGCTGGAATGATGGGAAACAGACTTTTATTACCAGTTCCCTCCCAAAGAAAAACATTTAGAGATCAATGTGGACTATTCTATTAAAACACTTTTGGACTATCTTACAGCCATGGTGTTAGAGACAGCCAGGAACAGTTTGGGGAAATAGCAGTATCATTTCCTATATATAGAATTATAGCTTTAAAATAGATTTCACATTGAAAAAATAATAACCGGGGTCAGTGAGTGCATTAGCCAAATGATCACGATATGAAAGAACCGCGGTATGGAATATGATAAAGGCGTGTATATGATCATATAAAGGAATGTGCATATTATCAGGGCCTCTGAAGTCACAAAGGCTACTTCAGGTCAAATATTGATCACTTCTGCTGAAGATACTTTTTATCTCTCCCTGGATTACTTCAGTAACTCCTAACCCCCATGAACTCTGCCTCCAGCTAATGCTTTCTCTTGTGCATGAATTGTCCTTTGCCCTCATTATTCATCTGATTAATAACTGCTGTGTATTCATTAAGTTTCAATTCAACCATCTTCTTCCTTCTCCTGACTTTCTGCATACCATTCTCTGTCTCTTGCTCCCCACATGCACACATGCTCTTACACATCTAGTTAACTCTTAAAAATCTTTGACTCTTGTTATCATTTACCACTAAAAGGACTTGGGAAATGTTCAGTAAAGAATGAAAATGATGTGATTTGAACTTCCTTCTCAACTTCGAGCCTTTTTAGGCCTTCCTTAGATGACAACCTTTATTCTTTTCTCTCAGGATTGTAATTTTATCTGACTGTTTTCCAGAGACTTTTCCCTTCCACATCTATTCATTTTCTTTCTTCTCTCAAACTCTGTACCTCTAATTTTGAATTCTTTCTTCTCTTTGTTTAAATTCTTTATCTTATTTGCTCTTGGTCTTTCCTTGTGCATGGGAAACATTTCTTGAGATGTCTTGAGCTAGTCAGTCTTACTGGAAGTGTTAATGCAGAGGCTGGATGACTGTCATAAATGCTATTAAAAAGAGGCCAATATATGGGATAGAAGGTTAGACGAGATGATTGAAAGCTTAGGATGAGATGTCCTAGCTGAAAAGAACCTTACAGATTTTTAAAAAATGGCTTCCAAGTATTATTGTGAATCAGAATCATAAAGTTTTAAAAATTGATCAGAGTTTTGAACCCTATTCCTTTACATTCTATGTCTGAATCTCTGAAAGCTTAACTGTATATATAAAAAGGTTTGTGGGAGGTTTTATGAAGTCAGCTTGATCCTGGTTATCAAATCAGCATTTGGAAACTACTGAGCTTGTCTGAGTCCTTCACATTACAAAGAAATTTGGTCTAGTTCACACTCATAGTTAATACCTGACCTACCTCAAGAACTCAGTTCTTCTAATTATTTAGCACTTTTTTCCTACTGCACATTGATTCATCTTCTATATAATTCATTCAGCTAACAAATAAGCATTTATATAGTACTCTTTGGATAAGGTCCTGTTTCCTTTGGAATAGACAGTATAACGTTTCTCTGTAATCTGGGGTAAGTTTGTGGCAAACTCTGCCAGTTTCCTCATTAGTAAAATTAAGATTATAATCACAGACGTTAACATTTATGTTATATAAGATACCTAAATAATTTAAGAAGATCCTTTGTATTGTAATCTAGGTAACTCAAAAAATAAATATGATGATTAGCATTAGGTTTAGCTAAAGGGCATATTAGAACACAAAGTGGAGCTTTTGCTCTTTCCCATTAAAGAAATCCTGAAATGGGCAGCCTAGAATTGATAAAAGCATTCTGAATATAGAGGAGGAAAGCAGAGAAGGAAGATGTTTTTTCTTCTGGGAGTATCCTATCACAAGTGACATGTAAAATATGTGTATAGTTTCATTGGCTTGAACTTAGTCATGGGCAAAAGAGTCTGGAAACACCATCTCTTCCTGGGGTGGCTGTGTACCTAAGATTCAAGGGTTCTTTTATTTAGAAAGAAGAGGAGAATAGATATTGACTTCCGCTCTACCACGATAATGATATAAATTTTCATGGCTCTGATTGGATTCATTTGCATTATACAGACTCTAAGAAATCTGAACCTAAGCAAGCCTTATTCCTTATTAGTAAGGGAGATTTCATATTGAGGGTTCCATTAGTCCATTTGGCACTGGAATGTGTCCAAGAGCATTTTGTTAAGCAAAACGGTCATCTCTTCATTCACAGCTCATTTTGCATGAGAGCAGTGACTTTTCTTAGACCTGGTTTATCAGTTGTCTTCCCTAATGAAATTCTTTCTTACCTTCTAAGGGAGGTAAAATAAAAATGAAGGACAGCTTTTCTTTGAACAACTAGTACTACAAAGACTCATAATAGATTTCTTTTTCATCTTTTTTGCACTGGTGTACAACCAATGCAAAACAATGGTTTTGCGACACTGTATGATTCAGAACTTGTAGTTATTTTCAGTAAATCTATTTTTTTTAAAGATTTATTTATTTATGCATACAAGCTGGGTACAGGCCAGAGGAGTGGGGCAGCGAGAGGGTTCACCAGAGACAGAGTGGGGAGCAGAACAGGCAGATCGATGGAAACACACTGCTGAGGGGAGCAGCGGGCGAGGCAGGAGAGGTCTGCTGCGCCATGTCGAACTTGCGTCACCGCTGCCAACAGCTCCACAGCGCAGTGCTTAACCACTGCACCACCAGGGAGGCCCTATTTTCAGTAATTCTTAACTGCTTTATTATTAATGTAACTATCTTATTAGCTCATCTCTAAAATTTAAAAATTGTCTCTGGATTCCATTCTTGAATTGTAAATGACCAAACCAGGTCTTTTGCTCACAGCCAGAAGCCAGACTCCGAACCACAAGATATGTCTTTATGTGGAGGAGTTTATTGTAGGAGATGACCACTGCGGGAGTGAGTGGAGAAGTTAGCACCTTACTGAAGTTAAGTGGTGGGAGTGCTGTGTTTATATAAGGGAGGAAGGACTGTGAGGGGAGTGTGGGGCTTTGCATTTCCACGCTGAGGGAGTTGTGGGCAGTCTAGCTGACATGAGTCAAGTTGTTTAACTTTCCCAGCAGGGTGTTTTCTCAGTAATCAGATGTTTCCTATGCCACTGTCAACCTCAGAGGGGCACAGAGAATTTTTATTGGGATGTAGCTCAGTCGTTTTCTCCCAATTTCCAGAAATGCTGTTGGAGCAAGTCAGTGGTTAACCGTTAGCGGGAATGCAGATAGAATGAGTTAACAGTTAAACATAAGGATAGAGTAGGGGGCAGAGAATGTAAAAGATGCTTAGTATTTAATTCTGCTTAGGGGAGTTTTTATTGCAAAGTGGAGGGAATCCAGTTATTTCAGTAGTCGATGGACAATTTGAATAATCTTTGCTTTGTTGTAAATATGAACCTCTGTTAATTGTTTTAAAATTCTAGTTCTCAATTTTGAACCGTATGGACTCTCTTTTTCTTCATCTGGCTTCACTGGACGACAGTCTCCTGCTGGCGTTTCTCTTGGTTCAGATATATCTGGTAATAGTGCAGAGACAGGACTGAAAGAGTAAGTTCTTTTCTTATTAAAATTGAGCATATGGGAGTGTTTAAATGTCTTTAAGTATTCCGTTTGCCTTCTTCTCCTTTGTACTGTCATGATCATTATTTGCTTTTTTTAGGATAACTTCCATGAAGTTATATTAGTGATCTTTAGTTTTCAAAGGGAGAGGCACAGTAGTAACAATATGTTTTAATATAATTGTTAAAATGCATGGACTGTTATTTCAGTTGGTTCTGTTCATTATTCTTAAGGTGTTGATACCGTGCAGTATGTCCTTTAAGAACTTACTTGCCTTCCAAAACAGCATCGGTTATATACAAGCTTTATGCTTAGTAATAATGTGTAAATTGAATTTATGTATGTAAAAAAAACAGAATAGAATGTAGATACACACATATATTTATCTAATTTTTTTAAAGAAGCGTATCAAAACTTCTGCACCCAGGTGAATATTCAGATTTCTTTCTATATCTCTTATAATCTTTGTGTCATTCTTCTGATAAATGCCTCTTAAAACTCTCATTGGAACAAATACAGGAACAAACACAAAATAAGGTGACTAACATCCTCTGACAATGCTTGTATCCTTTGTTCAAAGTGCTTTTGGAGCTTCTTTCCAGATACCTTTAAAATTGGTGATATCTTTGTGTGAATATCTCATGTGGAACCAGATCTTCATCCTTTTTAGGTAGACTTCGATTTTAGAAATATAATTAAATTGATTTTAGAAACATGAGTAAGGTGATAAAATAAGATAATGAGTGTAAAGTGCCTCATACTATGCAGGACATAGTAAGTGATTGATAAATGATAAGTGCTATTATAATAATAATTGTCATTGCCATCATTAGCCAGAAGCCGAGTTTGCCGAATAAAATTGATGATCAAACTGGATAACTTTTGTCAACATTTTGATATGACATAGAGTAAGTAAATGTGATAAAATTTTAAAGGTGACAGCTTTAAAAGATGGCATCTGAATTTTGAGTTCTCATAATGTTCATTAAGAAGTTAGTAATTTTATGTTTTTCTTTGCATTTGTCAATCTTGCAGTGAGATGGTTTTAAGTAATCAGAAGAATGGCATGTACTGGTAGATTATGAGGACTATAAAATGATATGCTGAATAAAATGGCATAAATTCAAATTCTCTTTCTTATCCTTTTTTCCCAGCTCTGTTGTCCACCTTCTTTTCTTTCCCAGGCATTTAATTTTGGTACTCCTAGCATGAGAAGCATCTGTGGTTTGTGGGCATGTGATGGTGTAGGTAATAGCAATGAAATGCCCTAAACAAGGAACAAGAGGGTCAAAGGAAAGAGAAGATAGGAACCCTCCAGACCCAAGGAGGAAACTTACACATTTTCTTTTACCTGTGCAATAGGTGATAGCAATCTGCTTTTCTTTAATATTGAAAGTAGGATCTGGGGAATTTGACAGGACCTTGCAAATCCTGTATGTATATGTGTATTACCCTTAGAGAAATGACATTTGGAAATGCTGCTAAGGAATTATACCTACTGCATTATTATGGAATGGGACATGAGGGATGAATTTTAAATTTCTTTCCAAAAGAGGACTACAGCTTACACATTCAGACTTGGAATCTGTGTGGTAATTGGCAAGATACATCAGCTTTAGAGGAGAGATCATAGCTCTTCTGCAGTGTCTAGCAACTGAGGCTGAGCCCAATTTAGACTTTCTTACCTGAATTTCCTATTACAGGGCGGCACTGTACCTCAAATGGGAATTCCTAGAACTGAGTTAAAGTATGTAGCTAATCTTTTGAAGGTTGCTTTGCCAGAATTTATATTTGCGTTTAAATGGTCTAATTAAAAGCAATGCGAAGTACACCATGGAAACCATGAGTTATATAAGAGTATTGTCAAAATCAGACAGAGATGACACGTTTAAAAAAATTCATTTACAGTATGTTTTATATCATAAAGAAGCATATTTTGTATATGAAATGACTTTATGCTGCTCTCATTTATTTTGCTGTTTTTTTATTGACTGCCTCTATGTAATGCATAGCAGAGATAATTTATGTTGATAATAAGCATGTATGCAGATGAAATAAACTAGAAAAATCTTTAAAATAGCAGGAGAGATATAAAAAATATATATAAATATATTTAAACAGCTGGAGGTCCTTTTAGATTCCCTTTCCCTGCCTGCTCCCTTTTAACCTGTTGATAAGGGTTGGGCTCCCTAGGATGTGCATTCCACACTGGAATTTAGCTTACATGATATTAAGGCGTGCCTTTGGGATCAACGACTATAGAAGGAAGGGAAAAGAAGCAAGTTTAGGTAGAGTGAGTAGTTAGATGCAGTACAATGCCAGTGACAACTTCTGCTGACCCTATGGGGAGCCCTGAAACTAGAATGTTCCTTCAGAGTTACATTGACTTGAGCCCAAAGAGGTTCCAGGACTTTATGCTTATGTTCATCAGTCACTTGGTGTAGGCTACCTTCAAAACAAGTGTGTTCTCAGGTGAGGTGGCACTCTGCAATTGGGCCATTCCTGAAGAGATTGTATTCCCAATAGCTGTGGCAATACGTCCTTCCTTGAAGGAGGTTCTGGGTGGAGCATTCAGTGCCCACCATACCTATCTTTTTTTGTTAAACTAATATTTTAGCATTTATTAGTAAAACTGGGGAAGTTGCTTTTTTTTTTTTTTTTAAGAAAGGCTATGTTTTATTAAAAGGAGTGACAGAAACACTGTAATCCTGCTGTGGGTATTCATGAATCCCATGAGTTTCTACTTTTGAGCCTCTTAGAGGTCCTGGGATGTCTTACTTACTCCCATCAACCTTTTGGATTTGCTCGTGGAGGGACAACCAGTTTTCTTTTAAGAGAGTTGTCAACTAACTTTTTATTCTTTTAAAACTTAAAAGAAAAACAAACAAAAGAAAACTTAAAAGAAATTCTTCTTGTATCTGAAAGAGAGAGAAGGTTGTTTTTGGTAAATGAGGATTCAGCAGTAAATATTGAGGAGGAATGGACTAATTCCCTGGAGGGTATTCTTTATTAACAATCAGATTTTCTTTCTTTACTCATTTTGAAGTTTAACTACATGTTTTTGTTTTTGACCCAAAATGGAAAATCAAATTGACCATGATTCCAACAAAATTAGAATGGAATGATAATCAGTACAGATATTTCTAAGTCTGTCTTTTGGATTCATTGCATGATTTGGTATATCTTGTAAGACAAACTTAAAAAAATATTTTATTTGGACTTGCACATTGACAGGGATGCTTAAATGAGCCAGTGCCAAGGACACATAGCTCTTTTTGAGAACAATGAAGGCAATCTTTGGCTGTTTAAGCCTGCACTTATGATTGTATTAGTCATTCCACATTCATAGCTGTTAACTTTTGGGACAACGTTAGGTGAATCCAGTTTCTGAATTTGGTCCTGGACTTTTTGCTTAGATGCTTATTAGGATTCTGGACTCAACATTTGACTTATTTTAATTCTTCTCTAACTCAGGTATGAAACACTCTAACTTTCATGCTTTTTCCTAAAATCTTACCCTTTTTTTTTTTTTTTTAATGAATCAAGCATCATTTCATTTCAACTTTGTAATAGTTGAAAATGTAGGTAGTATTCACATTAAGAAGCCCTTTGGGATTAAAGGTAAGTTTATACATAGGAGTGGATTTGAATGATTTTTTGTTGTTTCAGCAGGGTTTTATTTCATGAATTTTTGTAGGGCTCCTTCATTGAGTAATTACAGTTAAGAAATTTAAGAGTCAATACTGATCTTTAATCCTTTAGAATTAAAGATATTTTTTGAAAAGTCAATGAGGGAATGGAACCAATTACAGTAGTTCTATTTTTAAATAGATGCAGAAAAAATTGGCTATTAAATGACCTGGAGTTTTAAACTAAGTCTAGATTTCTCTTGCCTTAAATCCTGTGGCTGGAGCATGTAGAAGTTGGCTATAACTGAAATAAAATCTGGCATTAAAAGTATAAAAACTACTTCTAAAAGATTATGGTGATGATGTGTTTTTAAAAATGTAGTAAGAAAGTAATTATTTAGAATTTATTTAAATTGACTTGTTTTCATTATCAATCTCCTTAGGACAAATAGCTTGAAGCTGGAAGGCATAAAGAAATTGTGGGGGAAAGAGGGCTATCTTCCCAAGAAGGAAAATAAAACTGGTGATGAAACTGAAGCTCCAACTGTTCCTCAAGAGAGTATAGTAATGGAAAATGTAGATCAAACAGTAACAAAAAAGGATCAATCTCAACTCCTTACCCAATCTAAAGAGGAGAAAGAAAAGTATCTTTTGGCATCATCATTATTTGTTGGCCTGGGATCAGAAAGTACAATTAGTTTGGTAAGTAGTCAGTAATATTCCTCCGAGTATCTATATTCCTTCTTTTGACAAAAAAATCTGGCTCTGTAAAAGCTCTTGACTGTCATCTCTGTTGTGAAAAATAGCTTCCCCAGCTCCAGAGCCACCAACGACATATTTTTTATATTCCTAAGAGACAATCTGATTGACTCAGCTTGAGTCAAATATTCTCTTTAGTTCAGCCAGCTGAGGCAAGAGTCAGGGTCCAAATAGTTACAAATAGGATCTTCGGCATTCTCATTAGGATAGGTGAACAAAACAGTTTGGGGGCTTAATGAAAATATTGTCAATAATAATAGTTCAACAGTGTTGATGTATCTAGGGAAAAAATACTTCTAAAGTGATTTTTTTTGTTTTTTTTTCTTTAATATTATTTAATTTATTCTTTACATTATTATGTATCCCCTGTAAGTTTCCCACCGCCAGTTCACCCATGAACCATCATCGTAGTCCCTTGTGCTCTTTTGATATTTTAATAGTAAAATATAATTATTTATTTAGATGTCTAGTAGTAAGAGAATTAGCCAGAGTATCATTGGTCATTAAAAATGGTAAATACTTGCACTGTAAAAAAAAAAAAAAATGATTATGATATGTTAAACAAAACAAGCAGAATATTAAGTTCTACTTAAAAGGCTAAGAACATAAAAATGTATTTGGACCAAAAAGAATTAGGCAAAATGAAATTACAGTGCTGATTTTCAAAGCTTTTTATGCTAATATCTCATTCTCACAGTCAAAGAGTATAAAAAATTGGCATGAAAACAGTTGCTGTTTTTGAGCATCTGGGAAGTCCTTAAAACCTTCTATTTGGTGGGGTGGTGAACCTAACTAGTGCAAAATTGTGATTAGGGCTACATTTTCTTCAGCTTTATATCATCCTAGTTTTTCATCCTGCTTCTCATTTGTTGTAACTTTTTCTTCATTCTTGTTGACACCAGGGTGGGTAGTATAACACATTATACTGTTTGCCTTTGTCTCTCCGTTTTCCAGACCTGTTTCTGTAAGACTTGATTTTTCCTCCTAAGAAGAAACAAATTCAGCCTATCAAGTATTACTAAGTAGTGTATCATAATGCTGTCTCACTCATTATCTGCAATTCAGTACCAGAGTGACTGATTTTTGGGCTGTAAGTTGTTCCAGCTGGCTGTTGTGAGGGCACCAATGAATGTGCTGGCACTGATGGGACAAATTCTCAGTGGTCAGAGTGTACCCAGGACCAAGTGCTCCCCAGCCAATGGAGTCCTGATTTATGAACCTCATTGCTTGTGTTGAAAGATTTCTGTCTTAATAAAGCATGTAGCTTTCAGTTAATCTTTCTCAGGAGAGCATTCAGGGTGACAGATTAGTATCAGACATTTTTGTGGTGAATTTGAAGTCAGAAGTCTAATTGAAGTTTTTTTCATACTAAACTCTTTTTTGAGTTTACTAAATTCTTTTTTGCATTAGCCCTTATACTTTTCTTTACCCCCAGCTATCACTACAATAGTAAAAAAAAAAAAAAAAAAAATAGCAAAAAGTATATTTTCCTGTTTATGGGACCCTGAATTCTGTGAGAAACTGTTTATAATACAGATGGCATCTGCAGAAAGAAGGAAAAGCAAATGATTACAAAAAAATTAGCATGTGTCCTTTCACCCCTTAAACCCAAATTTTCCTGTCACTAGAGTAAAGCAAATGGGACTAGCACTGACTAGATATGTTCCTTCTGTATCATGCCTCTTTTTGGATGGCTGCTTTCTCTAGTAATCTTTCCTTACAATTTTTCTGATGTTTAAGGTTCTCAGTTACATAGATTAAAGTTATATTGGTGTTTCATTTTAACTAGCTTTTATTTTTAGGTATGTGGTCCATTTTGAGTTCGTTTTTAAATAGAGTTCATTAGGGTCAAAATTTTTTTCTCTCCACCTTTACCTTTTATTTCACCCTCATTTTTTAAAGATATTTTTTCTGGGTAATGAATTCTAGGTTCACTGTTTCTTTAAATATATTTTAACAAAGATGTCACTCCAGTGTTTTCTGACATGTACAGATTCTGATTAACTGCAGATTAGACAGTGCAGCAGAAAAGAGCATTAAATTTGGAAACAAAATAATAGAACTTATAGAACATGAAACTCAGAAACAAGGAAAGATAAAGAAAAGCACCAGATTACTGGTGGTCTGAGGAACAGTATCTAGCCACTTAATATATGTCTAATGTTAGTCCTGTGACTACTAGAAGTGGAAGTCCTTCACCCCTGTTTTTGTTTCTGTGTCAACAGAATGTTAGTTCTTGTTTGCTGACTTCTGAATGGAGAGGTAGGAGACAAATTCATCAATTGAGTGTTGGAAGAGTTCTTGGGGCTTATAGGGATGGAGAAGGTATACAAAGGGAATTAGAATTCTGGTTAACTAGAGTCATGTAAAGTAGTGAAACCTCCAGGAGGACGGAGACATGAAGTTAGAATAGTGGTGGTCTGCTGCACTGATACAGGTAGAACTTTGTGAGGCAGAGGAACACTTGAGCCATCACCCTTCTTACCGAGTTTTGCAGACCATTCTTCAGAAGGGATAAGTCAAGGCTGGCAAACTTGTTCCTGTCTCGAGCCTGTAGCAAGCATCAGTAATAGAATTCTCTCCAGATGATTCTAAGGTAAAATCAATGTAGAAAATATAATTATTATAGATAACGGAGCCAGAGTTTGCACCATCACATTTGAGACTCTCTTAGCTTCTACAGGACAATTCTAGAAACTCAAAAAATGGTTACATTCACTTTTTTTAATTTGTGCAGTTCTGACCTCTAGTATTGTGAAATCTAACAAGTTTTTAGCATTATTCATGATAGACTTTTTCACCTTATTTTGTTTTCTGATTTTATGAGAAATAAGATTTAGCTAATAAACTTATGTAGCTGTCAGAATTTTAGGGCATACAATTTTATTCATTTCTGATTCTTTGTTAATTTATGTTTTATAGATAAAACCTTAGCAAGTTAGTAAATTGCTCATATGAAATTACACTTAAAACTCATAATTAGTAGAATGGTTTCTTTTTATATTGTTGTTAAATTTTATTTTTACAGCTAGGAAAAGCAGATACCACTCCTCACAAGTTCAAGAGGAAATCAAAAGTCAAGGAAACCAAAAGTGAAGAAACAACCAGCGCTCAGAATATGGCCTGTTCTTCCTTCAGTTCTTCATCAGATGTGACTTGCGAAGAAGGTTATTGTTTGGATAATTTGCCAGACAGAGGAGACAAAGATTTAAAGAAATTTCCTTTCAGTTCAGAACTTTTGGGTTCTGAGTCACTCACAGAACTACCCTTGGTTGAAAAACTCTCAAATTGTAGGCTTTCTACACCTTCTCTGTTTGCTGATAGCAACATGGAAATTTTTCACCCTCCTGAATCCACTGCAGTTGCCAGTGAAATTTCTTTAGCTTCTTCTTTGTTGGAAGAAGCAACTGAACACATGTATTCAGATATTACGGAGGTGTGTAATAATGAAACTATATCAGTGTCTTCTTACAAAGTTTGGAAAGAGGATTGTTTACTGATGGTCTGGTCACTTTCTAATAAGAGTGGTTTAGAGTTGGAAAGTGTTAACTTAGAAATTTCTCCTGCAGAAAATTTCAAGGTAAGACAATGATTGATTCCTTATTTCTACCTTAAATGAGCAGTGCTTACTAAGTATTTTTGCTGTTGACTCTTTTATTTATTTTTTTGTATTTATTTACTTACTTTGCACAGAAGAACTGGGTGTAGGCCAGAGATGCAGGGGGTGAGAGGATTCACCAGAGAGAGTGGGGAGCAGAACAGGCTGATCTACTGAAATACACTGCTGAGGGGAGCAGTGGGGAAGACAGGAGAGGTCTGCTGCGCCATGTGGCTTAGCTCCCTGGCTGGGGATCAAACTCAGGCTGTAGTGGTGATAATGCTGAGACTTAACACCTGGGCCAGCAGGAGGCCCCTCTGCTATTGACTCTCTTGATGGTTTATACATTTCTTCCACATCCTTCTTTCCTCTTTAGTAAGGAAAATGAAAGGTGTCACAGGTGTTTTAATATTTGGAATAGAGACAAGAAAGACAAGTAAGCAGAATAAAGATTGTATTGAGGAAGGCCATAAATATAAACTGATTTTCAAAAATAAATCACAGTAGTTAAGAATGTAGGCTCTTAACTCAGGTTACTTGACATCAAGTCTTGTTTTTGCTACTTACTAGTTTTGTTACATGATCCAGTATGTAACTGTTCTGTGGTTGTTTCCTATTGCTTAAAAATGAAGATGTTAATAGTGTGTGCCTGCTGCTGTGAGGATTAAATGAGTTAACAGCTGTACATTGCTTATAGCAGTACATGGCATGTGATGTTACTGTGTTATTTTCATTACATATTTTGTGTTGTTTTCCTGCATTCTTTAAATGTCTCATTCATTCTTCATAAAACTGAGACAAAATTCTCAGTTTAACAAATCAGAATACTAAATAAGAACATTGAAGGATAATTGTGTATTCTCTCTACTTCATTTTTCTCTCACTGATTTACTGTTCTTTATTGAGTGCCCAGGCATCAGTTCTACTTCCCTAGCTCTGGGAGATGGTTGCTGTGATTCCTGGAGGTATACTTAATTGCATTGCTATGGGTGGTCCTTTGTGCAGTTAAGATATTTCACACATTGACCCAATTTCTTCTCTAAGCTAGAATGTGTTTAAGCTATCACCTGGGCTGCTGACCTAGGGCAGAGATTCCTCATTCTAGTGTGCGTTAGAGTCATCGTGGAACTTAAAAAACAAGAAGACAAACCCAACCCATGTGCTTGAATTTTACTCTAGAGCTTGAGTAACACTGAAGAAGAAGGAAAGACACAGGCTTTTTTTTAAACTCCCCATCTTTAAAAACCTGGTGTTAGCCAGGATTGAGAGCTGTAAGACTGGAGTTTATTAATCCTTAGTTGTTGTTAAATTAGAAAAGGGGCTTTATTGTAATGCCACTTGTTATATAATTTTGACCTATGTAATATTATTTCTTAATTATGTATGTTAGTGAATTTTTCTCAAGTGAAATTGTCAGTCATCTTCATAATGTAGTTTGTTATTAACATCTCACAGAATATGGTTTTGTACCACCTTAAAAGCTGGTATTCATATAATAGTCTGTGTTGATCCTTTCTTCAATGCATCTATTGCTTTTATTTACAGGTCACTGAGCAACCTGGATGCTGCTTGCCTGTGAGAGAAGCAGAAAGCATCAAAAACTTTCAATATAGTGTGCAGATGGAAAACCCTTTTACAGAAGGGAATCTTTCTGGTTTTATAAATTATCAAATGATGGATACTCATTCTGTTCAGCTTGAATTTTCAGTAAATTTATCACTGTTAGATTTCATTAGGTAAATATCTTCTGAAATGTTAATTCAGGTTATTCATTCATTAGCAAATGTTTATTAGGCTTCATCTCTGGACAGAACCTCCATGCTAGGTACTGGGGGATGACAATTCAAAAATAGACACAGTCCCTACCTTTAGGGAGTATCCAGACTATGGAGGAGACATTGAACAATCATATAAATGCATATATAATTGTGAATTGCGCTATGAAGAGAAAGTAATTGTTGTAAGAGATTATGATATGGGACCTGACTTGGTTGAGGTGATTGGTTTTCTTGGAAAAATTCTGAGTGAAAGAAATAATTGAAAAATGTTTAAATTGAAATTGCTTTAAAGATTCTGCATTTGTTTAAGCTTTTAATGTTTTCTCACTTGCATTTCATTTATATAATTATGAAATCTGTTCATTAATTTTGAGATCTACAAGAAAATTACTCAACAAAGTTAATAAAATTTTATTAGGCTACATTAGCATTATGCTAGGCACTGTGCAGCATTACCAAAATAACTGAGAACAGCATCTTAATTTTTCTCTCATTTAGTTTTATGTGAATATATCATACTGTGTTCAAGTATCTTTTAAAAGGAGGCCTGCTTGAACAATGCAGAATAACAATGAGAATCTGTAAACTTTTTTCACTTCCACACATTCACTGTATTATACTATTATAATTTTTGCCCACTCTTTAAAGTCTTTTAGTAAGAGCATGTCTGTCAATCTGTCAAGGTGTATTTATGCACATGATGCCATTGTGTAAGACAAAATCCAGACTGCAAAAAACTTAAATTCTTGACTATGAAGATATATTGCAAGGTGAGCATTAGTAACCTGAAGAAACACAATATATATAACACAAAGAGTTCTTCTGTGCATATTTAAAAAATCTTCTCTATCTTAAAATTTTTTTTCCTAGTTACAAAACACTCCTACTTGAAATAATTCAAATGCTATAGAAAAAGTACGTAGAATATTAAAATCCCTATAATCCCACCTAAGTGTTAACTCTTTGATCTTCAGTTTCATGAACCAGTTTTAACATAAATTTGTTGAAATCTTTTCTGTTGGTCTAATATACTTAAGATGCTGGATCTTTGTTTTCATACTGCTGTAAAGCAGGTCCTTGAATAATGTTTCCCTCACTATCATTTTGTTTTAACTTTGATGGGAAATATCAGTTCTGGCAGAAGCTGAATGAAATAATGTTATTGGAGCACCTGCTTTCCTTATGGTGTTTCACTTAAGGTCTCAGTTTCCGAGAAACTGCTGATGACCTTATAGAGAATTTGCTGTGTACAACTTTGATAGAGTATCTAATGATCAAATTCAGAGTATACATGGAAGCAAAGTTTTCTTTTATATCTGAATGATTTATGAAATTAAAACATGGCAAAGTTTTATTGAAATGACTAATACCCAGAAAAAGAGAAAAATGACTGATTTATTGAAAAGACATTTGCTATTTAATAATATTGCCTGTTTCCAGTATTTTCAGGTTGTAGGATGGTGCATTCTAATCATATTTTAAAACATAAATTTTGTGGGACCTAGATTTTCTTTTCTTTTTTTTTTTTAAAGATTTTATTTTATTTATACATACAAGTAAAAGTTGGGGTACAGGCCAGAGGCGTGGGGCTGCGAGAGGGTTCACCAGAGACAGAGTGGGGAGCAGAACAGGCAGATCAGAAGTACACTGCTGAGGGGAGCAGTGGGCGAGGCAGGAGAGGTCTGCCGCACCATGTGGGATTCTCCCCGGCCAGGCATCGAACTCGCGTTGCTGCTGCCTACAGCTCCACAGCGCAGCGCTCAACCGCTGCGCCACCTGGGAGGCCTGGGACCTAGATTTTCAATGATTATGTTTTATTCCCTTGATTCATTTTAAATGCATTTGTTTGTTTAGAATGATTTTATTCATTGAAAATGCATCTAATTTAAAAAATTTATTTTCAGACCATTGAAAATCTCAACTGAAGACTTTGGCAAACTCTGGTTATCCTTTGCAAATGATGTGAAGCAAAATGTAAAAATGTCAGAATCTCAAGAGGCTCTGCCTTCTGCCCTAAAGACCTTACAGCAGAAACTAAGACTTCATGTTGTTGACATTATCGGTTGGTACTGTTATAAAAAGGCAATCCTGTGTATACGTTTCTTTCTCACAATCTGAATACAACTCATTTGCAAGTGTGAGATTTGTTAGAACAGTATTTCCTGTTAGCGTATTTTTTGGATGATGTGTTCAGGTTTTATTAAGGACATTTTTTGGTAGTAAAATATACATCTCAAAATTTACCATTTTAACCTTTTTTTTTTAATATATATTTTTATTGTTATTTATGTCTTTTACATTTTGTATTCCCCTTGGGTAGCCCACCACCAATTCACCCGTGATCCATCTCCATGGTCCCTTGTGTTCTTTTCTATTCCATTTTGTGCCCTTTTCCTTCCCTCCCTCCGCCTCCCCTCCCCTCCCTCCCCCGCTGATTGTCTCTCTCCTATTAGGTATCCTTATAGTCCTGTATAAGTGAAACCATTCGATATTTTTCTCTTTCTTTCTGGGTTATTTCACTGAGTATGATCCCCTCTAATTCCATCCATGTTGCTGCAAATTGCATGTGTTTATCTTCTTTCCATGATGAATAGTATTCCATTGTGTATATGTACCACATCTTCTTGATCCAATCATCTATTTTTGGACATCTGGGTTGCTTCCATACCTTTGCTATTGTGAACAGTGCCACAATGAACATACGGGTGCATGTATCC
>PVIJ01021663.1:0-18001 GCA_004024925.1 Scalopus aquaticus | reverse complement strand
AACAAAATGTAATCAATCATGTGCTTAACAAAAATATGTATCCTGTTATTTTTACCTCATTCTTGTAGTCAATCATTATCTTTAGAAACTATGCCTGCTAGCCAAATTTATGGTATAAAAAACCCCACTGTTGGGGCAATAAACGGAGCAGCCTGATCACTACTCGGTGTGCGTGCTGTCTCTCATTCCCCTTCCCCCTTCCCTCCTGCCGCCGACGCTTTCCCCACCACCCCCGGGAACCCAACCTCGGTCGGAGCCGGCTTCCGACAGTCCCCCAAGTGACCCTTCTCCATTCTCTCACTACTTGGACTCTTGAGTTGTTTATTTCTCCAGCCCGTGCCGCTTCCGATGTTGCCGCCCTGCAAGGCAACGAGGGAGGACCCGGTTTGTCAACTTCTATTGATCACAGTATATAATAGTTGCTCTAGCACTTCCGATTATCTGGTTTAATGGTGTTGTCTCTGCAAAAACACTTTATACATTCAATTTCTTTGTTAGCTGGTCACATTCATCTTCATATGAGTAAGTGTGTGCTTTCATTGGTGTTTGGAAATAATATGCGGCTGCTAATGATGGAGGAGATATAACTCAAAATAAGATTAGAACTAGACCCACCCAAGGAAGTGGGGGTAGAAGAAATCAACATAA
Source organism: Scalopus aquaticus (assembly GCA_004024925.1). Taxonomy (NCBI): domain Eukaryota; kingdom Metazoa; phylum Chordata; class Mammalia; order Eulipotyphla; family Talpidae; genus Scalopus; species Scalopus aquaticus. The sequence continues at coordinate 17,353 of PVIJ01021663.1, read as the reverse complement.
CCATTAGCACAATCCCTAGGTGCCAGCTCCTAAGTTACAAAGCATAAGAAGGAGCCAGACTGCAGTCCAGGGGCAAAGATATGGAGATTGAACCCATTGTAGAATCTCCGGTCTCTTCTCTTTTCTAGTTCTAGTTAGCCAGTAAACAAGAGTCATCCTCGAAGATGAGCCCCTCCCAACTGAAAGAAGGCTGTATCAGTGCCATCCGTGCAAGAATTCTGGGCAGCCATTTCTCTGCCCACCTGTGCCTATGCAGGTGCTTTCCTTTACCAACTCTGTCCCTCTGCAGGGCAGCGGCCTGCCTGTCTGCCTGTGACCTGCACCATGCAGGCCTCTCTTAGCAAACCTGCCCCTCAGAGGGGCAGCTCTTTCTGCCTGCTTGTGTCTGTGCAAGTGTCCTACTTCTTTGTCCCTTTTCCTATTAAATCTGTTCTTTAAGTATAACTGAGTCTCTGTCTCGTGGAGAAACTTGCCGCGTGCCGCTGAAGGGAGCTCTGTGAAACCTTTCCCAGAGTGAACCCAAGGACCCCGCTCTGCTCTCAAATCCATCGACTCCCAAAACCAACATCACTAGTATTATGTAGTGTCATGTTCTTAGGCAGAGGGGAGGGATTTGTTTCGTCTGGCCCCTGACTTTATACCTTTCCTATAGCTGCTTCTCTACCTTGCCACTGTTTGCGGCTAAACTTCCAAACCTGGTTACTCATGGTCCAGCTGTTATCCAAGGCAGTGGGAAGCAGGGGTGAGGGAGCTGAGCCATCAGTACTAACATGTGGTTTTGTAACAGGGTGGTCCCCAGGAGAAAAGGTGTGTCCCAGGTTCCCTGTCCCACCTAAGGTAGGGTGGAACTGAGCAGGATATAAGAAGCTTGAGAAGAGAGACAGGACTCACACAGAAGACACTCACAGAGGAGACACACAGACAGAAGACAGGAGGAGACGGAAGAAGGATGGAGAGCCAGAAGAAGCCCAAGGAGGTGAGAGACTTGTAAAGAAGCTGCACTGGCCTGGACTGACTGAAATAAATATGGGTGAGAGACGTGTGGGGAAGTTAACGATGGCTGTGTTGATTTTGTTCTGTTCTGCTCAGAATTGTCTGACTGTTTCTGACCCTTTTGTATGGGTCCCTGCTGAAAGGCATTTTGGTTCCTCCCAGAATTGTCTGGCTGTTTCTGACCCTTATGTGTAGGTCCCTGCCATAAGCTGTTCTAGACTTGTGGCAGGCTTTCGAGACTTGCTTTGGGCCAATCCCGTTTGGGTGGACTTGTACCCACGAGGAGTTGGATAACATTGGGTGCTTGACTTAGAAAATATATTCTTTGTCTTTGTCTTTTCTAATTGTATTAAAGTCTGGTTTCCACAGAAGGTCTTATATGCTTTGTATTGATGCGTCGGATGGCAGAACCCATTTAGAACAGGGCAGGACTGGGGGTTTCGGGGGTGCCCCTCTCCTGCCCTGTAACAGATTGGTCATCTTGTTGATGCCTTCCTTGAGAAGGAGAATGGAGTCATTGCATTATGGAATTAATACAGTTGGATTCAGGAGGAATTTTTTGTTTTTTGAGTGTTTACTGAGATGTCTCAGAAGACTTTAAACCTATGTGGTAAACACTAACATATAAAACTTGTGTTACTCTGACTCAAAAGAGTGCTATCTTCTGTGAATCTTTCCTTTCCTTATTGTCCGATTTTTAACCTAAACCTATATATATATATATATATATATTTTTTTTTTTTTTTTTCATAGGAGAACTGGGGGTTAGGTCTGAATTGCAGTGGGGGTGTGGGACTATGTGTGTGATACAGTTCACTATAGACAAACAGGTAGCAGAACAGTGGATCTACTGAAATACACTGCTGAGGGGAGCAGTGGGTGGAACAGGAGAGGTCTGCTGTGCCATGTGGGCTAGCTCCCTGGGCAAAGATCAAACTCATGCCATAGTGGTGACAATGCTGAGACTTAAGCCCTAGGACTCAGAGAGGACCACAGCCTAAACTTTTCAGAAACCATTGTTAGATATATCTAAAAATATGTGCATAAGATTGGGGTATGGCAAGGAATGTCAGTAATTAAATGTGAAAACAAGGACCCAAAGTGGCAGACTTGCTTGTGAATCTATTGAATGCTGTGAGTAGACCCCAATATTTCACCTGTAGATCCCTCTTATTGCCTGATGTCCATCAACATTTCAATTGTTCAGTCCTCTCCTTTATCTCATATTCTCTGCCCACCAGACAATTAAGTAAAAAATCTGTCCTCTGTAGAATACATTAGTCTAGCTGACTCTGCATTTCAGGAAGTATGGCAATTATATTTTCTTTTAGATATTAAAAGAAATTTGGTTCATATCTGGGTAATTTATGATTCTGCTTTTACTTGCTTTTTCCTCCTATATAAAAATTGAGCTTTTAGTCAACAGAGGTAGGGACTGGGGCCAAAATGTGCAATGAATCCACCAAGACAAATGCTAGATGATATTAAATCACCATGTCAAAAAGATTTTCGGTTGATGCCCTCATATTGCTGCTTTCAAACATTGGCAATTTCCAAAATATGTTATTTTTAGAACATAGTTTCATTAGGGATGTCTGTGTGTGTGTGTGTGTGTATTAATGCTCTTGTCATGACACCTTTGTCTAGTTTATATGTAACTATTTCAAATGTAGATCTATTTCCAAATACATACACATTTATTTCTGACTATTTCCAAACTCTTCCTATAATTCTAAAAGTTTTAAATTAATCTGATTTCCCCTACTTAAAAATATCACTTAAAAATAATGCTTTGGGAAATAGAACAAATATTGATAAAATTCATATGGAACCACAAAAAAAACCTCGGATAGCTAAAGCTCTCCTGACTAAAAAGAAAGAAAATGGAGGTATCACACTCCCAGATTTCAAGCCATACTACAAAGCCATAATAATTAAAACAGCATGGTACTGGAACAAAAACACATGCACAGATCAATGGAATTAAATAGAAAACCCAGAAATAAATCCACATATCTATGGACAACTAATCTTTGACAAAGGAGCAAAGAATATGCAATGGAACAAGGTTAGCTTGTTCAATAAATGGTGCAGGGAAAACTGGACTGCTACATGCAAAAAAAATGAAGCTAGACTACTACCTTATACCATGCAGAAAAGCCAACTCAAAATGGATAAAAGACCTGGATGTAAGACCAGAAACTATAAAATTTATAGAAGAAAATACAGGCAGAACTCTACACGACATACATCACAGCAAAATCTTTAAAGACATATCCCAAAAAGTGAAGGAAGTGAAGGAAAGGATAAACAGCTGGGACTACATCAAACTAAAAAGCTTCTGTACAGCAAAAGGAACATTAATCAAAACTAACAGACACCCTACCTACTGGAAGAAAATCTTTGCACACAGTACAACTGATAAAGGACTGATAACAAAAATCTACAAGGAACTCACACAACTCAACGGAAACTAAGTCAACAATCCAGTCAAAAAATGGGCAGAAGAGCTAAAAAGACACTTCTCCAAAGAAGAAAAGCAAATGGCCAACAGGTATATAAAAAAATGTTCAACATCACTTATAATCAGGGAAATGCAAATCAAAACCACAATGAGATACCACCTCACGCCAGTGAGGCTGTCACACATTAAAAAAACAGGCAACAACAAACGCTGGCAAGGATGTGGAGAAAAAGGAACTCCCCTACACTGCTGGTAGGAATGCAAACTGGTCCAACCACTATGGAAAGCTGTATGGCGGTTCCTCAAACTGCTAAAAATGGAGCTTCCATATGACCCGGCAGTACCACTTTTGGGAATCTACCCAAAGGACACAAAAACATTAATCCCAAAGGATACATGCACCCCTATGTTTATTGCAGCACTGTTCACAATAGCTAAGACATGGAAACAACCCAGATGCCCAAAAATAGATGACTGGATCAAGAAGATGCAGCACATATACACAGTGGAATACTATTCAGCATTCAAAAAAGATCAACACATGCAATTTGCAGCAACATGGGTGGAACTAGAAGGGATCATGCTCAGTGAAATAAGCCAGAAGCAAAAAGAAAATATTGAATGGTTTCACTCATAGCAGGAATATAGGGGAACCAAATAAAAGAGAGACATTCAGCGAGGGAGGGGGAGGATAAGGGCTCAAAAAGGTCACAAGCGACAATGGTGACAGTTCACGGGTGAATTGGTGGTGGGAAACCTATGGGTAATACACAATAATGTAAAAGACATAAATAATAATAGCAATTGGGCCTCCCTCGTGGCACAGCTGTTGAGCGCTGTGCTGTGGAGCTGTCAGGAGCGCGCTATGCGGGTTCAACGCCCAGCCAGGGAGAATCCCACATGGTGCGGCAGACCTCTCCTGCCTCGCCCGCTGCTCCCCTCAGCAGTGTATTTCTGATCTGCCTGTTCTGCTCCCCACTCTGTCTCTGGTGAAACCTCTCACCGCCCCATGCCTCTGGCCTGTACCCCAGCTTGTATGTATAAATAAATAAATCTTTAAAAAAAATAATAACAATTAAAAACAATTCTTTGGTTCTTTCTTTGTATTCAAATTTCCTAGCCATTTTCTTTCATATCTTATTGATTTGACTAGATCTCTCTTTTAAACAATATCACATGGCTGGCATCATCAATGCTTCAAATTAAGAATGAAATGTCTAAATGTCAGTAACATTTAATGCCCCCATTTTTGTAGTAGACCTTGTGGTTGATCACAAGGCACTGAAAGGAATGATTAGATTTGATCATCAAAGGAATCCACCTGTCATCTATATCTAGAGAGCCTTATCATGTTTAAGAAACATCTTTCTATTCTTGACGATAAACTAACATATTCTGAATCTTAACAAGTCTTAAATAAATCTGTCACTACCATCCTGGTTTCTAAGAATTTGAGCATCCAGACTGGGCCTCTGGGATTTGCCCTGTTCTTTCCTGAAGATGAAAAATATTTGAACAATTTTGTGAGAAAAAGTGTCTCCTGAGCAGAGTGTCCTCTTGTGTGAAAAGAAGGCACAGAAGAGGACATTGGTGGAAAGGACTGGAGTCGGCTTGGCTGCTGGGAGTAGATACTGGTCCCGAGTCCTCAGATTTTGTGAGCCATCTCCTCTCACATGGCTGCCAGTTAGCGGTTTATGTGAAGAAACCTGGATGGGTGGGATTCCTAGAGAGTGTAACAGCTTGTGTGGAAATGGTGTGATGCTGAAACAAGTTAAGAAATAACGGCCTTACCAGCTGTGTAACTAGAAGCATAAACAATTTCATGAGTCTGGCTCAAATTTCCACTCTTAAGCCAGAAACATGATCCTGAGCCCAGGTTCTGTAGAGGTGTGTAAAGCTCTGAGAATGCTAGATGATCCTCATTTATTCCTCCTTGGGGTCTACTACAAGGTTGGTTATGATGAGGGAAGTGCTATTTATTCCAAAGCTCAAAGCAGGTCAGCCAGAGGCCGGGAGGGCGGACTTGGTGACTTTATAAAAGGCCCCACTTAGGTGGATGTGAAACTTGGTCCCTCCACTGGATTAGGCCAGGCTCTCCTCACTTCCCCATCTATGTGGCTTGTCCCTTACAAGATCCCCCCACCAGAATGGCACTGTTTCTTTCCCTGTTGCTGATGACTAATACCAGGAGAAAGCTGGAGATTGAAGATGAGTGACAGACACAACTTCAAAGCAAATGGCTAATCTCAAGGAGGACCTTGCTTCCTTGATGGAGGGGCATGGGACACTGCGTCAGAGAGGGAGGCACTGCTTGGAGTACTGTTCTTCTGGGGTCCTCTTCCTCCTAAATGGGCTCCCTTTCCCTCAGGATCCCCCACAGACAATACAGAGCTTGGAGCCCTGAGCCACTCATAGCCACCCTGGATTCTCTGCCTTCACTCTGCCTGTCCAAAGGAGCATGCTCCCACCTGTGCCTCAGTGAGCCCCAGGCCCTACCATCACGGGTGGGTCAAGGCATCTGCCTTCTCCCAGCAGAACAGGAAGAGCCTGGGGAATCTGGAGGGAAATCCAGAGTCGGTGGGGAGAGAGATCCCCTTCTGCTGTGTGTCCCAGGGCAGGTCCCCTCCCCCACAGATTGCTGCCATCCCTGGAAGCAGGGGCCTGAGGCTGATTTTTGCTGCAGCTGCCAAGGCGCTGCCAAGGTGGGCCTGATGCTGCCCAACTCAGCCTCCTGCTGAAAATGGCACCCTGGAGAAGATCCTTTAATTGTTGTTACTTTCATTCCTTGAGATCCAGGTAACTGTCCATCCTTTACATAGTGATGCTTTTTAAATGACATTGAAGATACTTCTACCCTGGCCTATATGATTCCCCCTTCTCCCAGCGACAGGGGGAACCATACATTTGGAAACACAGTTCATGTCATGTATGTTACTTCTCTTTCTGGAAAATTTTCTGTCATAATTGCCCCCTCCTACTCTTAATGAAAAATATTAATCATTAAAAGCCCCTGCAACATACTCTGTCCTGTGAATCCTGCCCTGATTTCCCCACTCCACCCCTTTCCTCCAAGTGATTCCTAAAAATCCCACTTGATGCAGAAAGCCGGCGGGTCTCAGTGCCCTGGCCAATAGAGAAACGGGTGAGGAGATGCGTCTTTCATGGCTGTGTCACCCTCACCACGCTGGGTGCTTACCGAGGTCTGGCCTGGGTTACACTGAGCGGTTGACTCTGTTGGGTGGAGTTCTCAGCTCTTGGGTCTTAAATAAAACTCACACCAGGGACGACCCGCCCCACGCTTATCCAAATATACACACATAAGGAAATAATGTTGACTTTACAGATTGCTTAGGTATCATCTCTGAATAACGAAAAATAATCCATTTGAAGAATTCTGTTCTCAGCAGTTCTCTCTCTTCTCTCCTGTAGCTTCTCAAGTACCTGCTAATTGGTCCTCCCTGGTAATGCAACAGGTTAAGCGCAGCACTATGAAGCTTTCCAGAGCCACTGCAGCAGGAGTTCAATACCTGGCCGGGGAGCTTCCCACATGGCGCAGCAGACCTCTCCTGGCTTGCCCGCTGCTCCCCTCAGCAGTGTACTTCAGTAGATCTGCCTGTTCTGCTCCCCACTCTGTCTCTGGTGATCCTCTCACCACCCCACACTTCTGGCCTACACCCCAGCTTGTATGCATAAATAAATAAATCTTAAAAAAAAAAAAGTACCTGCTAATTTCAGTTCAGGCTTTTGGCAAAGCAAGTCTGGTGGTCCCTGGTCTGCACCCTGTGTAGACAGCATCTCAGAGAGCACAGCCCACTGTTGTTTTAACCCACTTCTTAGGGAGCTTTTCACCCCGCACCCACAAGTCAACAATCACAGAGTTTAGCTTTATTGATGTTTTCTAGCACTACTATAAACTTGTGCGCTTTACTTTATTTTGTCCTAGTAGCAAATCTAAGAGGTTCATCTGAACATCCCCATCTTAGAGATGTGGCAGCTGAGGAAGATGGAATTAAAATTCTGTAATTTACCCACTCTTTAAAAAAAATATTTATGTTTTTATGCTTACAAGAACTGGGGTATAGGCCAGAGGTGTGGTGTGGTGAGAGGGTTCACCAGAGACAGAGTGGGGAACAGAACAGGCAGATTGACTGAAATACACTGCACAGGGAGCAGCAGACCACACAGAGAGGCCTGGTGCGCCATGTGGGAATCTCCCTTGTTGGGTATCGAACTTGTGCTGCACTGGCTGCGGATAGCTTCATAGCCTGAGACATAAACCCTTGAGCCATCAGGGAGGCCCAAATTACCCCACTCTTAAGGTTCCACATAGAAATTGGACTGAGATGGTCTAAATCCAGAGCACAGAGGAATTTTATATGACACTTATGTCAGAGGTTTTTAAATTGTCACTTAACAAAAACCAAAAAATAAAAAATAAACAATTCTCTTTCAAGAGGGGAGAAACAATGAACTTTTTATTTTTTCTCCAAGGGATTTAAGGTTTGTTCTATATTTATTTCCTCTTCATAACCCTTACCCAGAGGGAACGCTGTCACTGTAGATAAACCTGCCACATGCTCATTTTCAAGCCTCTGCAGTGGAGTTGAAGGGTGGCGAGGAAGTGGTCAGGACTGGGGAGACCCAGGCTAACATAGAGCCTAACTTCTCTTCCTGGTTCAGGCAGGTCGCCCTTGTTCTCCAGAACAGGGAAACCCTCCAGCTGGGCACAGCTGGACACCTCTCTTCCAGTCCCTTCTGTCTCCAAGAAAACTACTATTGGGAGATGTGGAATTTCAGTCCAAACTGCTCCAACTCCTGGGCAGAGAGAGGCTTCCTATCCCTCCCTCTCCAGAGATCACAAGCTACATGCACCTTGTGAACCTCCAAGGACTAATTGTTGAATATGACCTCCAGATGAAAACAAGGACTGGGTTAGAGTTTGGGCATCAGTGCTGTTATATCTTCCTGTTACTCCCTGAGAACCAGCAAACACATAATTCTACATGGGAGAAAAGTTCCTCTTAGCAGATGGAAGCCTGGACAAATTCCCCCCTTCTCAAATTCTCCTCTTTTTCCTTTGGACTGAACCTCTGATGCTCCTCCCTCTCTTCTCTTTGAAGCCACACCCTTCATAGTCTCTATAAGATTTGCACCCCAGGGGCCCCAGAATTGCAGAAACTGCCTCCACTCCCTCCCAGAGACCAAGCAGACACCCAGGTGAGTGCCCACCAGGGGGTCTCTGGAGCTGCTTCTGCTTGAGGGCTGGAGAGGAAGGAGCAGGGTGAGAGGCCAGCACTGAGACAGCCTGGGCCAGGCAAAGGTGGGGGCCCAGTAGAGCTTGCTGGCTGCACGGAGAACCCCTGGGCTGGAGAAGGAGCAGCCCAGGGTGGGGGAGGCGAGCGTCTCTGTGGGCACATGGCGGCTCTTAGGAGCCAGTGTCAGGCGCAGGCCTGAGTGTCCCTGAGCTGGAGGACGGCGGGCCCTGCCAGCCTGAGCCTGAGGGTCCCGGCAGCTCGCGGCTTATTCGAAAGGATCCTCTAGTGAGGCGGCTGAGCACGGGGTACACCTGTATTTTATATCACACACCTCCGTCGTCTCAGGCAGGAGGGACAGGGTTAGGTCACTTGGCGCCCACCACAGAGGAGAAGATGGAGTTCCTCTAGCAAGCAGGAGAAAGGCTCTTTAGAACAAACAGTGTCTGATACTTGGCACATGTCACAGGAGAAGGTGACTTTCCGCTGACATCAGGGGAAACTGTAAGCAGGGAGGCCAGTGGTGGGAGTGGGGTCCTGTTCCTAAGGGGCGGCTTTTCCTCCTCTCCCTTCCCAGGTGAGGCCTCCAGGGAGGAGGAAACCATGACTCTGAAGACCCTCGTGCTGTTCTCACTGCTGGTCCTGGGGCTGCTGGTGCTCGAGGGGGCCCAGCCCTCCTTGGCCCAGAGTTTCCAGCAGAAGCACATGGACCCTGGTAATGGCCCTTTTGGCCCCAACTACTGCAATCAGATAATGAGGAGACGGAATCTTTTACAACGGAACTTCAACACCTTTGTGCATGAGTCTTATGCAGATGTCGAAGCTGTCTGCCTGGAGCCGGGCATCACCTGCAAAAATGGGCAGCCAAATTGCCACCAGAGCAGCGCCCAAATGAGCATTACAGATTGTGCTCTTAGAAGCAGGAACCCCATTGCCTACCAGACCTTCAACAGCATGAAATACATCATCGTTGCCTGCTCACCAGTCCACTTAGATGGTACTGTGTAGGTCTCCCGCTGAGGCTGGATAGAGATGCACCCACAACTCACTCATCTTTGTGGCCCCTACTCTCCCAAGCAGTTCCCTCTTCCCCCTGATGGAATAATTTAAGTTGGGGCTCCTGGCCATCCCACACCAGCATCCGCACCTGAGCTGTACCACGTGGTTTTAGGGGGTGAGAAATGTTGTGTGTGGCCCCATGTTAACCTCCTCACTGCTTCTTTCAATAAAATGCACTTGCAACCTGCAGCTGAGGCCTGTCTGTGTGATTTTTCCCTGCAGGGGCTGAGAGCGGGGATCTGGAGCTCTGGTGAGCAGAACAGGGGTGGGGTGTGTGTGTGTGTGTGTGTGTGCGGGAATCAAGTGCCTGCTCCTCTGACTCGGGTATTCAGTGACCTGACAGAATCCTTTCCTGTAGGTTCTTTGAAACCAGGATGAAATTTTGTGTGGGCTGTTCTAGATAGAAGGCAGCTGTGGGACTGTGGGTGTCCTGGTGGGGGTGTGGTTGGTAACATATGGATAATACGGGTGACCCTATGCTGAGAATCATACATAGTGTTGGAAACCAATGTTACCTCATTAAAAAAATAATAAAACTTTTAAATGAGATACAAGTGGGACATTGTCCTGCTGTGTATCTTGATACAGGGTGAGGCTCATGTACAATAATCCTGGCATCGGGAAGAACAGCAAGACCTAAGGGGACCCTGCTTAGGGAGGAGGAATCTGTGAAGTTATGATCTTAAATTCCCACTTTCCTTTTTCTTCTAGTGAGCTGGTACTAAATCGGAAAAATGGGAACTCTTTGTTGAAAGTCTAACATCAAATTCAGGAGTTAGAGGGGACTTTGGGAACTGTCAGATTGAGGGGAAGAGGAGTCCAGCCGTACACAGCTCTGACTGGCAGCCCTGCCACAATGCCCCAGAGAAACATCTAAGGAGGGAGGTGCTTGAACAGTGGCCTCTGGGGAGGGCCCCAGAGTGGGGAGGAGAATGTGCCCCCTGTTGCCCATTCTTGGTCTGATGTCAGCCCTGCCTCTGACCTGGAGCAGCTCCAGTCTCAGAGGGGCCCAGGGAGCTGCTCCTGCCCCATGCTTGTCTGGGCACAGCCAGGGCTACTGGCCTCCTGGCCATTGCGCTTCCTGCTGCTGGGTCCCCCAGAAGGAGACTCCCCTGTCTCCCTCCTTCCCTGGCTGTGGGGTCTGGGCTGCTCCCTGTGTTCAGGGGCGCCCTCTCCCCTGTTTCCAGCTTCTGGGTCTTGATCACCTGCCCACTGCTTGGCAGCCCTTCTTCCAGCGTTGAGAAGACTCGACCAACTGTTATCACTTCTTCATTTCATTGGCCTCTGTTGACTGTTACCCTAGTCTCTAGACAGGGCCATTCAATCAGCTGGACATGTTCTGTTCTTGTCTTTATCATTTTAAATGTTGTGACTGTGCTTTCCTTATTAGTAAAGTGAATCCTTAGCCCTGGGGGCATCTGTGTGAGGAGGTTGAGATCTCTGGATGTGGAATTGGGGATCTTATATTCCACTGTAGGATTGGACTGAGTGGCGGTGTGCTTTGTGTGTAGGAAACCTCAAGTGTCTAGATGCTTCAGCCAGAATTATTCTTCAGTTTACCTTATTCTTCTACCAAATCCCAATTTCTTCCTTTTTCCCTCCTGCTAAGGGGACACTGCCGAGGCGCTGTAAGCATATTCAGGTGTGATTTGGCTGCACTAGGTCTCACTTCACCTGCTCTGCTTTCTGTCCTCACCTGGGGATCACTGGGGGCCTCCATCTCAGGATCCAGTTGTCAGGAGGACGCTGGTCGGGGCAGCCCTGCACACAGAGAGCTGTGGGGCGAGGGAGGGATCTGAGCAGGAGGGCTGGGAGAGGGGAGAGGGCTCTTGTCCAGCGGGGTCAGCACACAGAGGAAAGAACCTCAGTCATGGACACACTGAAGTCTCCGCTGTGTGGGCACCGTGGGGCAGGCCACACTTGAGGATGCCCACCCTCTCCAGAGTTAAATCTTAAATTGAGTGGTAACTTGTTCAAATATGTATCTACTTGAAAGCAAATATGACCTGATCCAATGATTTTTTTAAAAAAGGATAATGCTCAGCCTAGGAGGAGAGATACTGTAACCGGGCTGAGTCCAAAGTCCGATAAACGTGGTGCCCCCTGGAGGGGTTTGCTGATGAGATAGCCCCAGGGAAAATGCTAAGTTTGCAGTCTGGGGTGGACATATTGATGAGAAATAAAAGAGACTGAGGAGAAGGGGAATTCAGTCTCATGATGTAGGAATGGATGTGAGTCGACATGCTCAAGGAATAGAAGAAAAAGTCGCCACGCTGAAGGAATTGAAGGAGTCTCCATGATGCAGGAATAGAGGAAGCAGTCACCATGATGTAGGAAAAGAAACAGCAGAAAATGTTGCCGCCAAGATTGAGTGTTTGGAAATCAGACTCCAGAAGTTTTGAGCTGCCAGGATATAGAGTTTCGGATTGAGCATTTTTTTGAATCTTCAGTGACTTTGGGGCCAGTGACTTTGGAGGCTTTGCAAGTAGCCGTACGGAAACTGCTTCTGTAACCAGGCTAAGTCCAAAGTCAGGTAAAGCCCCTGGGAGGGGTTTGCTGTTGAAAATGAATAGCCCCAGGTAAACTGCTAAGTTTGCATTTGGGGCCGGATTTCTGATAAGAAATAAAAGGGGAGAGGACGAGGGGGAGGAGGAGGAGTAGTTGCCATGATGTAGGAATAAAAGAGGCAGTCGTCATGCTAAAGGAATAGAGGAAGCAGTCGCTATGATGTAGAAAAGAAGAAACGTTTTGAATCTTTAGTGACTTTGGGGCCAACGAATTTGGAAGCTTTGCAAGTAGGTGAGCGATGGAAACTGCTCCCAGTTTTGTCCTTACTAGAGCCGAAGGAAGAAGGCAGAGGCCAAAGCGTGCCCTTTCCTAAAATGTGTGAGTGCAATCTGATGGGCCTTCTGGCCGCTGTAGTTGCTGTTTGCAGTGTTGTTGGCCTGGTGCTGTGCTGGGGCACCACAGCAGTTTCAGGAGCATCTCCAGTTGTGTTCTGTGTCATCCTCATGAGTTGGAACCTGGCCTACACTCTGGCTGTTGTGCGCCTGCAGAAGAAGGAAGATGCCATTTTGGAAATGTGGCCTATTGTTTGGAAGAGGAACTCCACATCAGCAGTGGTGGGAATACGCCACCTTTGTTATTTTTCTGGGACTTAAAGGACTGGACATTGCTTTAAGTAAGGTAAACAGCCATATGTTGACTTCAGTAATTTTTCGCTTTTCCCTGTTTGTTAAATAAATCCCATTGTTATTGTTCCCCAAACCCGAGTAGTCTTGCAATTGTGTGCGTGGGTGGAGATCCAAGATAGTGACTGGTAAGCAATTGGGACACTGCTTTTGGCCAAATTTTGAAGGCCCATTTGCCCGGTATCAATAATCCTAATCAATCTGGACACCAACCAAACCCTTGTGGACAACATCAGGGCAAACAGGCCAAGTGTACAGCTGAGCCAGAGAAGGGTCCAAAGCACCTCCTGGCAGGCACAAAAAAATGAATAGGTTGGTCAGGGCTCAGGAGGGTGGGGCAGGAGAGACCCAGAATTCACAGTGTGCTATCCAGAGTGGAGAGCACCACAAGGTCAGGATGGCAGCCGCCAGTGTCCCGCCCACCAGACAAGTTGCCCAAACCACCAAACCAAGGACAAGAGCAGCCCCTTCATGTGTCTGTCTTCCCCCCTTACCACACCCACACTATCTGCCTTGCTCCTGCCTGTTCCCCTTCTGCCCCCTGCTGGAGTTCACCACCCGAGGCGATGTGACCTAAAGTCCATGAGACCTGGAGACATGGAAGAGGGGGTGGGGAAATGGAGCCCACTCCCATGGCCTTGACAATACCTCTCTGCCTCCCCTTCCAGAGAGGTGACACACCCTGTAACAAAGGTGTTTGGCCCTCCGCTTTCGTTCTTATGGAGGCTTGATGACTGGCTCCATTCTGTATGGGTGTGGTTGTTCAGGTGTCTAGTCTGTCCTGGCTGAGTCTGGAAGGCTTTATGTTTCTGAAAATGTGTCTATTTCTTCTTTGTTGTCTAGTTCATTTGCATAATGTTCATAGTAGTCTTGTATGATCACTGTATTTCTGCAGTATCTGGGTGACTCCACCTCTTTCATTTCTGTCTCTTTTTCTTAGGGTTTTCTCTTAGTGAGCCGTGTAGAGGGTTGTCAACAGTTTATCTTTTTAACAGCTCTTGGTTTCATTGATCTCTTGAATCATCTTTTGTTTCTCTGTCATTTATTTCTATTCTGTCTTTACTGTTTCCTTCCTTCTACTGACTTTTGCCTTCATTTGCTCTTTTTCTGGTTCATTCCAGTGTAAGGATAGGTGGTTTATTTGAGACTATTCTTATTTATTGTTGTGAGTCTGGTTGCTGGGAACCGCCCTTTCAAACATCACTAGCGTCCTGCAGGATCTGACACTGCTCTCTTCTTTTTCTTTGGTGGCCAATCACCCTTTGCCCTGACCCAAGAGTTACTCTGAAGCGTTCATTTAAACTGCCACATGATTGCATCTTTAAGGGTTTTCTTTTTGTCATTGATTCTAGGTTCGTACCATTGTGGTCAGAAAAGATGCTTGATATGATTTCCACCTTCGATTTTTATTGAGGCTTGTGTCATATCCTTACTTAGGATCTGTCCTTGAATATACTACCTGTGCATTATGTGTTCATTTCTTTTGTGATAGAAAATATTGTATGTCTGTTTACTCAGTGTGATCAATTATTTCATCTAATATCCTTATTTCTTTGTTTGCTTTTGATCTGTCCTCAGACATAAATGGTATGTCAGGGTCCCCACTATGAGTCACTGCGGTCACGGTCTGGTTCAGTTTTGCTCAGTGTTTTCTGTATCAGCTGCAAATGTGCTGGGTTCATAAATATGATGCCAGTCATAGCTTCTTATTGGATGGCCCCTTTGGTCATTATATTTTGCCCATCATTGCAATTTTTACCTTTTTCACTAACAGTTTAACTTAGCAGATATTAAAAGAGCAGTTCCTGTTTTTTTCTCTCTGTTTGATTAAAGCGCACTTTAAAGATTCAATTCCTGCCTCTACGTATTGCCCTTTGGTGGTGACAGGTGGCCTGAACACTGGTCTTCCAGTTGCAGGATGAAGTGAGGGCCCAAAACTCCAAATCCCATCTGGAAAGACAAATGCTGCGACTTAACCTCTTGTGCCACCTGGGGGCCCCAGGGTGTCTAGGTTTGTTTGTACTAATAGGCATCCTAAATTGGGTCTGGAGAGACAAATTTCACCCTGTGGGCCCCAGGCCTGTGACCTGTTTGGTGCTGCCTGGAGCATATGGGCTTCACTTGTTTAAGGGGAGAAGGTGACAGGCCTGGGAGTAGGAGGAAAGAAGGGGGAAGAGCATGGAGAAGAAGAAGGAGAGACCCAACAAGGCCCACAACACCTGGAAGGTGTATCTAGGCCATTCCCTGCTTAGCCCTGAGGCTCCCCCTCCTTCTCCTGCAGAAGCGCAGCTGCAGCAGTGGCCGGCAGGGGGCGCCATGGGCTTGCTGTGGGCGAGAGCTCACAAGCTGTTGCCTCCACTTAGGCTGAGAGGGGCTTCATCTTTCAAAGCCCTTTGAGCTCCTAGTGAACAACAGAAAAACAGACACGTGGGATGCAAATATTTCAAAAATAGCACTGTTGCCAAAGTGCAGGATTCCTACCCTTCTGCCACGAGACTGATCTCAGCTTTGTCTCACTCTAATTACTTCCTCGGGATAATCACACTCTTCTCCGCAGAAGGACAGCGATGGGCACACCTGAGGAGCCCTTCACAGTAGAGTGCAGACAGAGGAGGACCCCGGAGAGTGAGCAGAGCACCAGAGAGCTCTCCTTTTCTGTGCCAAGAGCAAAGGCTCTCCGTGAGGTCAACTCTGGCCGCTGGTTTTGATGGTTTCAGATTTCATTTCCTCAGCTCTCCAGGGCGAACTTTCTCCTCCTGGACATCAGGCCTGAGCGCTGAGAATGGGGCGGTGTGAAGCCTTCCTGGGCGTTCACATGAACTGAGAGCGCGTGGCCCTTGTGGGAAGTCAGGCGTTAGGGAGGGTGCACAGGGAGAAGGATGCCTCCTCTTACTGTTAACTTTAGTTTCCAATTTTGTTTCTGAAAGTGATGAGTTCTCAGCTTGTTAGTGTCCTTTTACAATCTGTGCGTTTCCTTCAGCTTGTTGGTGTGTGTGGTGGTGTTTGCGTCACCGCCCCTTTATCCCAGGGTAGGAGCACCGGATACACAACTTTCTGCTCCTTATTTTCATTGCTAACAATATAGTTTGGCAAAAGGTGTATCTCCTGCTAGTTCATGGCTGATAGTCTTTATGGTATTTGAACACCTTTAAGAACTAGCCCCTCATTCCGATGCATCAGGCTGTTCCAGTCATCTTCCACTATCAGTGAAGTCCATATACCCTGGAATGAAACAGCAAGCAACAGCAGGTCTGTCATGGAGCTGTTGACCAGCTCACGCTGAATGTGCCATCCGGGCTCCTTGGAGCTGGCACAGAAACTCCTGCAGGGTGGGGTCTGTGGGATGTGCTAATACACAATTCACAAATCTAGAGCTCTATCTGGATTTATTAGACAATTTACGAGTCAGGCAGCATCCAGTCTAGATAGTGCAAGGGCTTGTATCTTATGGAGTGTGTTTGTAGGCAGATGGATTCTGGGAGAAGGTTATTAGCAAAGGAAAGGATTATTTCAGGTAAAAAGATCTTTCCTCAGTGGAAGACAGGGGTCTTATGTAGATTACCTCACTGATGCTGACCTGGAAACTGCAGATTAGTTTGTTTAGGATTACATTTTGTGAGAGGATGAAATTGCAATAGGGTGTAAACCAGGTCCGGGGTCCAGAGTGAAGAACTTCATTTTGGGACTTCTATTATTAACAGGTGGCACCCCAAATCTTCTAGATGAGCATGTGGTCACTGGCCCCACGGCCTGCTGCGGAGTATTATTTAGAGAATATGAAGACAACCCGTCAAGTGTTTTCCATGTGCTGAGAGCCGGAAACATGCTGTATGTAGAAGCTGCTTCACTGTTTCAGGCCCGTGTTTACTGTTCGCAATACTGGAGAGAGTGAAAGTGACACCCGTTTGTACCTGTCAGAAAAACTTAGATGCAAGTATGGACAATTAAGTTAGTTTCTAATCACATACAGATATTTTTGGACCAAAATGCAAGTACGTTCTATGAAGTAAACCCTTTCCTTAAATTGATTTATTTAACCCTCAAGGCACCCACTAAAGACGTACTGTTATCCTCTTTTGACAAGTGAGCAAACAGAGACCATGTTGTTAACAGACTGCAGCAGATCAGGAGTGTCTCCCTCAAAAGCTGGAGTTTCGTTTATTTTGGGTTGCTGTCGCTCTCGACCCGCAAGAATGACCAGGAGACACGGAGTGGCAAGCTTTGCTTCTTTATTGTCGGTAGGATCTCTCTCTCCCCCAATCCCGTACAGCATATTTATATACTCTTGGGGCCAATCACAGCATAGGGGAAGTACACGTTATCCAATCCAAATCGTGTCCACGTGCGCAGACTGGCCCACGAGCGAGAGCACGGGCCATGCATGCGTTGTGCAT
>PVIJ01021662.1:0-18011 GCA_004024925.1 Scalopus aquaticus | reverse complement strand
AGACTATCTCCCACCTGCGCCCTCTCTGGCTCTGCTTTCTCTACCCATCACTGCCCTCCTGGTGCTCAAACCCCTCCCCTCGCTTACACCCCACCTTTGGCATGGCTCAGCAAACCCCAATTCTTGACCTTTCTTCAGCCCTGGCTTCAACAACGCACACATCTCCCGTACTGCTGCCCACCATCCCATCTCCCGAACCCCTTTCCCACCCTGTCGACTCCACCCTGTTCTCCACAACCAGAGGTCGACCCTCTCCCCCACTCCCATAACCACTCACTTCTCCGCAGCATCAGCAGCTCTCAACCGTTACCCTCGGCATCTGTGCCCATTTCACGAGCTCAGAGGGGTCCACTCGCAGGGCTGCTGAGCGGGATCTGAGTCCAGTTTGGCAGATTCCAACCAACGAGTCCCCCTCCCCCTCTTCCCCAGCGTGGAGTCGAGGCCTGCAGAAAACTGCTCTGCTAACGATGCGTCTTCTGAGCGTCTTCCCGGTGGGACTCACTAAAGGCGAAAGTGCGATGCTGAGGGCAAGTCCGGTCTGAGAGGGCCCCGCCCCGCCCGAGGCCGCTGTCTGCGCCAGTGGGGTTCTCTCTCGAACAGGGCTGGGGCCGTGGAGCCGCCGTCACCCTCGCGCGGTGGAATTTCCAGGCGGTTACTCTGTGATTATCCAGAATAATGCAGGTATTTTCCATCAGTAAACCCCAACAACGATGCCCCTACCGTGTACCCATGTAAGTAAAATATTGTTGAATTCTGGGCACTCTTTTGAATTTAAACAGGTAAACTGTATTTTAAAACGATGTTTCATTTACCTAGCGCCTGGCAAGTCCGTGGCATCACATACCTGAGTTTGCAGGACTGCTCTGCCAGCCCCAGAAGCAGGGCCTAGAATCTATGTCAAACCATCGTAATGGAGACTTTGTTGTTCCAGCCCACACAAAAACAGATGTATTTACAGTCCCGGCAGCTGCGGCCCACCAGCAGAAAGCCAGATTGGCTGCCTATTATTTCTGTACTTCCCCGGGAAAGCCCAGCTCTCACTGCTGAAACAAGTGGTAAGATAAGAGGAGCAGAGAGGATGTGGATGGCGGAGAAGCTGGAGCTCACATCCTCTCTGAGAATAAAAACCCAAGACCCTGAAAAGATTGTCCTGGTGGTTCACGAGCGAGAAGAATCGAGTTTTCGTGGGGAAAACTACTTTATGTCGCGTTATAAACAGTGGCATTGAACAGCTCTCGATCTTCTCGCCACCCCCCTGGAGTCACGCTAGAAATATTGCAAAGTATGGTTTCAACCACCGTACGCACTAGTGGCTCCAGAGAACAAAAGCCAAAAAGGGGCACCCCAACCCTGCAGAAGAGGGGGGGTCCCCTTTCTTTTACAGACATTAACTTTTTTAAAAACATTTTTTCTTTTTTTCCCCAAAGATTTATTTTATTCATGCATGCATAGAAGAACTGGGGTGCAGGCCAGAGGTGCAGGGTGATGAGAGGGTTCACCGGAGACAGAGTGGGGAGCAGAACAGGCAGACCGACGGAAACACACTGCTGAGGGGAGCGGCGGGTGAGGCAGGAGAGGTCTGCTGCACCATGGCAGAAGCTCCCTGGCCGGGGATTGAACTTGTGCTACAGGGGCTGCGGACAGCTTCATAGGCTGAGACTTGACCCCTTGCACCACGAGGGAGGCCCAGATGTGTGTTATATAATACAAGACACAGAGATACCACAACATCTTTGTGCAAGGGATACCTGAATGAGGGTCCCTGAGTGTGTAGGTAAGGCCAGAAATGTACCGCCTACTTGAGCCATGCTGGGTGTTGTAGAAAAGAACAGGGGGAAAGAAGACCCATCTGATTGTCTCTGACCATTGACCTTATTCCTGCCTCCCCCCTAAATTTCCTTTCCAGCTCATTTGGTCAGACTGTGCAATGCTGCATTCACCAAGGCTCATGGCTCAAGCAGGCGGTACATTTCTGTCCTTACTTACACACTCGGAAACCCCCATTCTGGTATCCCTTGCACGCGCTTAAGGGAAATCGATTTCTCTGTAGTTTCACTTTATAACTGGATGAGACTCTTAGAAAAGACTTTTCATCCAGAGCTGCCTTGAAAGGGAACCAGCTTCTTCCCAGTGGCAAGTAAATTTTCTGGCTCGAAGCCAACTTGCCATGCTGTTTTGTACACAGTACATCTCATTCCCCCTCCCTGCCTTGAGAGGGGCCCCACAGAATTCCTGCAGGACCCAAGTCTATTAAACAGCAAAAACTAAATATGCAAATTATCTCCCAGCTACATGCATGGAGCCTGCAAAAGGCATTCTTAGGAAAGTGCTGATTATTGCAAATTATGAATTAACATGTCAGGCACTGAGGTTTGAAACCTTATAACTGTGTTTACCGTATAAGAGCCCCCAAGCGAATTGAAAATAGAAGGGGAAAGATAGCAAAATCAGCGACTCCATGACTGCCAGGGTGCCAGCATCCAATTTCTGCCTTACTGCCTGTGCCAACTCCACCAGTCTTTGCACACACACACACAAACACACACACACACCAACACCCCAACAGGACAGAGATCAGACAGAAACAAGCGAGGTGAAGGCGGCCCTCCGGGCTCAGTGATTGCTTCAGTCTCCACAAGTTTGAGGGGCTCCTCCAGGATCCTGGATGCAAATGGCTCCCCTCAGCCAGGCACGGCATCCTTAGATGGCCCTCGCAGCCCTGGGCCAGGCTCCAGCAGCACTGCAGACATGAGCAGAGAAGACAGGTAGCCAGGCCCCAACACGCTGCTCCCCGCAGTGCCCCAAGCCCGCCTGAGATGCCAGCTCTCAGGCCCCCCCACCAGAGCTCCTGAGCCGGGGCTTCTGGCTGTGGAGCACAGGGCTATACTCAGAGCCATTCTCCAGGTGGGCCCGCGGCAGGCCGGGCTCGCCCAGGGCTGGGCTACAAGGCGATGTAAGGTCAGCGGGGCCTTTGGTAAATGAAGTGAAAGTGATGGAAACCCAGTAGTTTCTAAGAGCTGTTCTAATCTTGGTAGATTCTGAAGGTTTAGCCTTTTCTGCAGGGCCGGTGAGCTCTGGCTCAGGAGTTCTCTGAAATTAGATCAACAACGGATCCCAGACAATAAGAAAATACTGCTTTTTTTTCATACAGTCGTAATATCGGCGGCACATCTCTGCTACAAGATTTGTGGGACTCCCGTTAAATTACATTTCCACAAGGAAGGAACCTAGTAAAACAAAAGTTTTCGTCAATCTCTGATCACATTACGGTTATTCTTTCAAGGGAAAAACCTGATTATAGGCCGAGCACATAGTCAATTGCAGGACAAATTGTTTTATTTGAGGAGAGCTGCTGGTCAGTATAGAAAGAAACGATGCCTCTCATTCTCCTCATTGGCAAGAGATCGATCGAGGCCATGGTTCTTCCTTGGTAGGATGGTGTCTGCAGGTAGGGAAGCCCACAGGCCAGACCAAGATGCAGGCATCCAGGGGCCGGCATTAAATGCCGCTGGCAGAGGCAGGGGCCGGGATTCTCCCCACCGTGCTGGACGTGACTGGCAAGAGCCCTTCCTGCTGGCTGCCGTGTGCCCAGCTCCCGGAGACAGACATGGTAGCAGGAAGCCCAAGTAGCCTCACGGGCCTGTGCGCCAAGCTCCTTCCACTACAGAACCCCGAGACATTGCCTTTTTCTGCTGGGACTATTCTGCCCTCCTAAGAACTGGTCTCAGGCTTTTATCAGTCCTTAGAAGGGACAGACGTGGAACTAAGTTTGCACACGCCTCTTCTTCCCTTGCCATCACCCCAGGCCAAGATGGCGGTGCTGCACCCTCCCCATTATAGATGAGAAACTGAGTCACAGAGGGCACTTGTCTGGCCAGAGATCAAGCAGAATAATTGAACGGGGGCTGCTGGTCAGCGGGGAACAGCTCCAGCTGCAAAGTGCCCTTTCCCTCACCCTCTGGCTCCCACTCAGCCCCGCCCAAGATCACAGAACCTGGGGTGCAAAGCCCACCCCAGGGGTTCCCCAAAGGTCCCTTCCTCCCTTGTTCTCTCAAGCCACTGCCCTCCTGCCACTCTGATCAGGGGCAAACAATCCAGCTGCCCTTCAGGGCTGGACTTCCAAATCCCAGAAAGCTGCAGGTTGGGGCGGGGACAGGCTGGGAAGGCCAGTTGGGGGGGTGGGAACCCGACTCAAGGTGACAGGCTTCACCCCTGTGCAGACCAGCTGCCCTAGGTCCAGGCACAGGCCAATCCTGGGGTCCTTCCTAAATAAACCAGGGTCTCTCCTGGGAGCGCTGGGCAGCAGCTGGCAGGGACATCCCCACACCAGTTGAATCCATGCTGCTAAATCCCAGTTCAAATCTTCCCACAGAGCAGCACCTGCCTCTGTCCACCTGCCCGCTGGTTACCTGTGCACCACAAATGCAATGTGTCCTCAAACAGAAGTCACCACCTGAGCATGCCCTTGGGGAAGCCAGCACACGGGGGGGGGGGGGGGGGGGAGGAGGGGAGGGTCCGAGCAGCAAAAATATACCCCAAACGAAAGAGGGCGGTCACGGGTGAGGTGAAAGTCTTTCATTTGTCCTTTTATGATTTACTGCTACTGTTAACTTTGTTTGTGGTGTGCGCCCATTGGAGAAACTCCTGGACAAGTCGGGGGGGGCACCTCTATTTCTTGCAAAGGAGGGATCTTCTGAGAACTCAGAGAATCCGTGTCAGCCCCATCAGTGAAGTCACAGAGAGAGCAGGCACGTGAAGCAAGCTGTTTTCTGTGACTCTGGACGCCTGTGTGCATAATTCCAAATCAAACATATTCACATTATTAACTTTTTAAAGTTTATTAGTCTCAGCGCTAATGAACTCGTTCATCCTTGGCAGCGGCGCGCGGCTCCCTAATGGAGCGGCGGCCGGCAGCAGCCGAGCGCGCACGGCCAGGGCTGGCGCCGGCCCCGCTTGGCTGGCGGGGCTGAGAGGACCGCCACGTCCAGAGAGGCCCTTGGCCGCCGCGTCCCGGCCGGGAAGCGCACCAGAGCGGGGACCCACAGCCGCGCTGCCCTCTGAGGCCGCTGACCCGGGGCCAGCTCCAGCCAGGAGAGTGCCCGGCTGGCCCCCACGGTCCCTCCTGCGCTTCGTGGAGGTGCCGCGAGCCCTCGCCCTGCCCGCTGGCCCCGCCCGCTCCTCGGTGAGTGTCTGGCATGGTAGTGAGACACCTGCCTGGTCAAACAAGGGCTCATTCTTTTTTTTTTTATTATTGTTAAGTTGTGAGTTTAATAGCACAGGATATGTTAAAATATGTACAGTTTATGTGACAGTTAAATTTTTGACATTTAGATATATTATTATAGTTTATTTTTTCATTTTTATATAACTTTTTTATTATTATTTATATCTTTTACATTATTGTGTATTCCCCACCACCGATTCACCCGTGAACTGTCACCATAGTCCCTTGTGCTCTTTTCTCCCCCATTTTGAACCCTTATCCTCCCCCTCCCTTGCTGGGTGTCTCTCTCTTATTTGATTCTCCTATATTCCTGTTATGAGTGAAACCGTTTGATATTTTTCTCTTTCTTCCTGGCTTATGTCGCTGAGCATGATCCCTTATAGCTCCATCCATGCGACTCAACAAAAACAAAGCAAAACATCCCGTCAAAAAATGGGCAGAAGAACTTAAAAAACACTTCTCCAAAGAAGAAAAGCAAATGGCCAACAGGCACATGAAAAAATGTTCAACATCACTTATAATCAGGGAAATACAAATAAAAACCACAATGAGATACCACCTCACACCAGCAAGAATGGCACGTATTTAAAAAAACAGAGAACAACAAATGTTGGCAAGGGTGTGGAGAAAAAGGAACTCTCCTACACTGCTGGTGGGAATGCAAACTGGTCCAACCGCTATGGAAAGCTGTATGGAGGTTCCTCAAACTGCTAAAGATGGAGCTTCCATATGACCCAGCAATACCACTTCTGGGAATCTACCCAAAGGACACAAAAACATTAATCCAAAAAGACACATGCACCCGTATGTTTATTGCAGCATTGTTCACAAAAGCTAAGATATGGAAACAACCCAGAAGCCCAAAAATAGAAGATTGGATCAAGAAGATGTGGTACATAAACACAATGGAATACTACTCAGCATTCAAAAAAGGGCTCATTCTTTACAGATAAAATGAAAACTTGGCTCTGGGAGACGGCCTGCCACAGGCGGTGGCTCTGTCCCTGGCGTCGGGACATTGCACAGGCTTGGGGTCCAGATGGGCCGCGGCCTGCTCGGTTCTGGCAGGCCACAGGGCACTGGAGGCAGGAGACGGAGTGGCCTCGGGAGAGCCCACCAGCTTCCCTTGCTCCCCATGGCCAGCTGTGAGCAGTGGCCGGACCCCACGGCGTGTACGGCGAGGCGGCCAGGGCAGTGTCCAAGTATCTGTCTTTTCCCTTTTGACTTATTTTGCTGAGGATCATCCCTTCCATGTACACTGCAAAGGACAGGATCCGCCCGTCTCTCTCTGAGCAGTGCCCACATGCGTGAGCTCCACGACTTCTTGCCCTTTCGCCTATCCTTGGGCATGTAGGATTTTTTTTTAAAGATTTATTTATTTATGCATACAAGCTGGGGTGCAGGACAGAGGTATGGGGCGGTGAGAGGATTCACCAGAGACACAGTGGGGAGCAGAACAGGCAGATCAACTGAAATACACTGCTGAGGGGAGCAGCGGCCAGGGCAGGAGAGTTCTGCTGCGCCCTGTGGGAATCTCCCACCAGGCATTGAACTCGCGCTGCAGGCTGCCGACGGCTCCACAGTGCTGCGCTTAACCTGTTGCGCCACCAAGGAGGCCTGGGCACTTAGATTTCCATTAACTCGGCTGTTGAAAGTGGGGCTGTCGTGAACACAGGAGTGCAGGCAGCTGCACAAATTCATGGTTTTGCTTCTTCTGGTAGGTGCCTAGGAGCGGAATTGCTGGGTCTTAGATAGGGTAGACCCACGTTTAGTATTTTGAGAAACGTGTCCATTCTGCCACTGCAGCTCCAAAAATGGGTCAAGCAGAAATCCCAGTGGCCACGAAACATGGAGTGGACTATGAGATGCTCCCACCTCAAATGGCATTTTCAGATGAGGAGCCAGTGTGGCACTAAGAATGAGGGCTGCCATTCGCCTGTGCATTCCCACCAGAGTCCCATTAGATGGAGGCTCGTTTTGTATGTTACAAAGAAAACCCCGTCACAAATACCTGTGGTCTGGAACAACAATGCTTACTGACCACACTGCTATATTCTTACGCAGCTTTACCATAAATTTGCAAAGTCGGCACAAACGCCCTTTGGTCAAGGCAGAAACGGAGCCTGGGAAGCCCGACCCAGCAAGATGAAGAGCCACAAAGCAGACACAGGCAGGTCTGTGGTCCTTGCCACTGTGTGTTTCTCATCTGTATTTTAAAAGTTTGGTACCACGAAATTATTACACAAATATTAACAACCGAGCGAAAGCATTTAAATTTGAATTTAAGATCCATTATGAGGTTGAGAAAGAATTCTACCAGACTTCATTTAGCTGTAAAATATTCAGAACATTTCATCTAATTTTCAAATTATAATCAGATTCCTTTTTTTTTTTTTACTGAGGTATAATTTACAATTTCTGAAATGTACGGATCTCGGGTATGCAGTTTGATCGGTTCTGACAAATGCAGCTTCTGTGTAACCCAAGCTCTGGAGAGACGAGAAGACGTCCATCACTTGGCCTGGCCTGATGTGGCCACTCCTGCAGCCCTGCCCACCCTGCTCTGGTTTCTGAAGACCATCTGGCCTTCCTCAACGTCACACGGAATCATCTAGTCATAGGAGGTTTGTGTTGCTTCCAAAAGAAATGGCCAGGAGCACAGCCGACCTCTCGCATCCAGGTCTGTGGGCCCAGCTCCAAGTCTTTGCCCCTCCCGACTCCCCGCAGCATCCAATAACCACGGAGCCCCTCCTGCTTCTCACCTGATATCTGGGCCACACAGGACACCCCTCTGCTCTCTGTGTCTGATATTTTGTCATTCATAGACAAAACTCTGGCCTGGGTGGACGCCTACAGTGGAACCACTGGGCTGGCTTCTCTCATCCAGCTGAGTTCCCTGGACTTTCAACCGCGCTCCAGTGGGGTCAGGGCAGGCACACGCCGCACTTAACACTTTGTGTGCCGGTGCCCTTTAAACTTAGCAGCCCTTGGGGCCGGCCATTTGCTGTGCCACCACATGAATGGTAGAAGCATTCAATAAAACACACACAACTCCTGAACGACTGGATATTAAAAAAACTGTAATATCTCTCACAAAACACCTTACACTTTCATCAAAACAATGTGTAAAGCTTCTAGACTGAATACGATCAAAGAAATAGCTCCTACTAGTTCCAAATAAATCCACCATGGTGTGAAAAACCGGAGACTAGATGAACACGTATTAATGTGGGAGCGGCCACCTGATACTGGTGACAAAAACACGTACTAATACGTGAGCGGACCACAAAGTGTTAATGTGACCAGCACCTGCTAAGGCTCTGTGGGCCACTCCCAGTTTGGGGCAATTTTTTAAGGGGAGATATAAAAGCACATGCACGGGTTTTAGAGTGAACCTGCTTCCATTTCTCTGCGGAAACTGCTGGAATCTCAGTTATCGAATTGCACGGTGACTTCAGGATCAGATCTCTCAAAACCCTCTTTTTTGGCCTTTTGAAAACTCTTCCAGACTGGCTTTGACGTTCCTACCACCAACACGCCTTGGTTCACATCCACCAGGCATTTGATGTCGCTATTTTTATGGCGGCCTCTCCGATGTGTGGTGACAACTCATTGTGGCGTTAATTTCATTTACTTGATGGCTAACGACGCTCAGCACCATTTATTGTGTCTCTTCTTCGTTTGTATGTCCTCTGCAGTGAAATGACTGTTCACATCTTTGGTCCGTTTTCTTTTTTTTTTTTAAAGATTTATTTATTTATGCATACAAGAGCTGGGGTGTAGGCCAGAGGTGCGGGGAGTGAGAGGACTCCCCAGACAGAGTGGGGAGCAGAACAGGTGGATCCCCTGAAATCCACTGCTGAGGGGAGCAGCGGGGAGACAGGAGAGGTCTGCTGCGCCCTGTGGGACGCTCCATGGCCGGGGATCGAACTCGTGCTGCAGTGGCTGCGGACAGCTTCATAGTGGTGAGACTCAACCCCTTGTGCCACCAGGGAGGCCCCTTTTGTCCATTTGCTAATTGGATTATTTACATTTTTTCCTGTTGAGTTGTGAGTGTCCTTTATATATTCAAGATATTGTCCTTAGTGGGAGATGAGGTATGAAAATATTTTCTAACACTTTTTCAATCTTCTTCACATGAGCTTTAGAAAAAATTTTAAGGTAATGAGGCCCCATTCATCAGTTTTTCCTTTTATGAAGCAGGCTTTTTATGTCAAGTCTAAATATTCTGCATCTATCTAAATCTTAAAGATATTTTCTACATTTATTTCTAAAATTTCTATAATTGTAGATATTACATCTAAGGCCATAATCCATTTTGAGTTAATTTTTGTAGTAGGTATGAGACTTGGGTTGAAAGTTTTGGGGTTTTGTTTGTTTGGATTTTTATTGTTTATTTATTTTTTTGACCTATGGTTGTGCAAACTCAAGCAACATCTTGAATGTCTGTTCTTCCCCCACCAAATTGCCTTTTTTTTTTTAATCTTTATCAAAAATAAGTTGAGCAGATGTTTGAGGTACTATTTCTTGGCACTCTAGTCTCTTCCATGTAGCTATGCTTACAGCAAAATCACACTATCTTGATTACTGTAACTATGTATTAAGCCTGGCTAGAAATAGTTATTCCTCTTTATCTTTCTTTGTCAATATTTTTTTATACTAGAGCCTACATCCCTCATGTAAATTTTAGAATATGTTTGTATCTATGACAAATTTTGTTGCTATATTCATAGAAAATGCTGTAAAATATGGATCAGTTTGAGAAGGGACATCTTCCACACTTTAAAATATTGTCATGACACTTTAGATTATGTTAAATTTTTGGTTTCAACCATGAAATAAGATTTATAAAACTTGAGGAAAAGGATAATCTATCATGCTTTTCACATTTCTACCATATGTGAAGTGATAGAAGCTACTTTTATAAATTAAAGGTGGTTACCATAAACCCTCCAGCAATCACTAAAATACAACAAATGATCAAACTAAAAAGCCAAAAACACATAAAATGAAATAATAAAAATGCCCCAATCACCTAAAGAAGACAGGGAAAAAAAAACAAAGGAACAAATGATGGATGGAACAATAGAAAATAAATAACCAGATGGTAGATTTAAACTCAACCGTAGCAATAATTACATTAACTATAAATGATCTTAACACAATTAAAAGACAGAGATTGCAATGTTGGATTAAAAAAAAAAAACAACTATATTCTGCCAACAAGGAACTCAGTTTAAATATAGCAACGAATTAGGTAAAAATTTAACAACAGAGAACAGTAGAACAAAAAACATTCATTTAAATAAAGTCCATATTAATATCAGACACTAGATTTGAGAGCAAAGATTTTTCCATGGGCAGCATTTCATCTTACTAAAGGGATCAATTTATCAAGAAAATAGAATAATCCTAAAGTGTTTACATAGCCGTAACAGAGCTTCACATACATGCAACAAAAAGTAAAAGAACAAAAGGAAATTAACAAGTCCATGATTATTATATCTGGAGACTTCAACATCCATAGTTGGTTCACTGAAGCCAGTTAAGTATGAGGGAATTTGACCAACAGTATCAATTGACCTCGTTGGCAATAACCAGAGTAGACTTGATGTTATTTTCTAGTGTTCACAAATAGTTATTGATAAATCACATTCTGGTGCATAAAACAAAGTAGTAATAGAATTTTCTCAAATTTATAAAGCACATCTATTTTTAGGACAACTAACCTTAGACCTAATCATAGAAGACACTAAATGTTTTCCCTTCAAGATAAACAATAAGAATATCCACTCACATTACAGCTAGTCAATATTGTACCAGAGATTAGAGTCATAAAGCAATGAAAAGCAATAGAAGGATTTCAAATTGGAAAGTAAGAATTAAGACTGTCCTTGCAGATAACATAAGAGCATAGATAGAGATTCCAACAGTTTTAAAAAGAACACCTACTAGTGCTAACTCAGTTTAGTGAGATTTCAGGATACAAAAATAGCATACAAAATCTATTGTATTTCTACATAGTAGCAACACATATTGGAAATTAAAATAAAAACCACATTTATATTAACATCCAAAAATGACATACTTAGAGATGTCTGACAAAAGATGAAAATGATAGGTATACTGAAAACTATGGACAAGACTGGGAAAAACTAGAGATGTTTTCAATAGAAGAATAAATAGATGCTTCTGAACACAACATCAGCAGTCTTCATTGAAATTGATGAATGATTTCTAAAGTTCAAAGCTAGAAACTTTATATGACCTGATTTCAAGACTAATTACAAAGTTACAGCACTCAAAATAATGTGGTATTGGGCTAAAGAAAGGCAAGTAGATCAATGGAACAGAGAAATTTAGAAACAGACATTCTTGTATATGGCCTACTGATTTTTGACCAAATTATAGGGTAATTCAGTGGAAAAACAATGGTGCAATAAAACAGAAGAGCCATATAAAAAAGGAGAAAGAACTCATATTATGCAAAAAAAAAAAATAGATCACAGATCTAAATGTAAAACCTAAAATTATAAAATTTCCATAAGAAAAATGTTGGAGCCCTTTGGACCCAGAAAGATATCTTAAATACATATCAATAGCACGCTCCCTAAGTTGAACTATTCACTGAGATTATTCACTGAAATTAAGAACTTCTGAGCTTCAAAATACATTGCAGTATTAAAAGCAAGTCCTAGATTGGAAGAAAATATTTTCAACTTGCATAACTGATAGCTCATACTTTAAAAAATAAATATACTTTAAAAAATATAAAGTATCAGCTCATAATTTAGAGCATAAACAATCCAATTTCAAACAAAAGCAAAATATTTGGGCAGCCACTTTGCCAAAGAAGATATTCAGACAGGACGTGTGCACGTGGAATGAAATCCAACACCGCTGGGCACTGGGAAACATAAATGAAAACCACAGCGGACATGGGTCACGGTCTCTTTTTGTGGGGTTCCTTCCCCGTGGATTGCTCCCCTTTGCCATAAGAAATTGAATGGAGGTGTCCAGGGGCTACGAGAAGCAGCCAGTGGCAGGCAGCCCAGATTCCCGCCCGGAACCCACCATCGCACGTAGGAGTCGTCAGTGGCTGCTTAATTAGCAAGCTCAGACAGCCCACTCCACTCGGGCTGGGCGAGAATCCGCCTCCGGCAGTAACCTTGCATCTGGCCCCTGGATGCCGCTCAGCACCCTGTCTCCTTGCCAGCTCTGGGTGATCCGGTGTGCCAGGGTGCTTTCCACGCCCGAATCACCATGGGGTCGCCATCCCTCCAGCCGTCCGGGCATTCAGGTCCAGGGGTGCTTGACCTTGTTCAGCCGCCCGCCGGCACCGCAGCCTGCGCCGTCCATCCATCACTTTCAGCACTTGCGGGCGAGCCCTGCCAGCACGCAGTGCGTGGGCGGGTGTCGGAGGCCCAGCTGCTCTGGCCCTGCAGGGACTCACACTTCGCCTGCTCCAAGCCCTCCGTGTCGCCGGCTTAAAGGCTAGACAGAGACTAGGTCCGGAGAACTCCCGTGTGCCGGTCATCACCACGGCCTCCAGCCAGCAGCGAATCCTGTGTGTCTTCAGGGCAGGTGACAGCTTTCCAAGGTTTGGCTCTTCGAACAGCGTAGAAAACTCGTTCCTCTTCCCTTTATGTTTTAGAAGGGATGAAAACAGCTCACCTCAAGTCAACAGCACAAGACAGAGGGCACAGCTCACACCCAGAGCCGCAAATGCTGCCTACCCAGCGTCACCTAGGAGGCAGCGGTTAAACTCGGGCAGAGGTTCGCTCCGAATGCTCCGTGTGAACCGGCATGGACGGCTCTGCCTCTCCACGGCCTGCTGAGCCAGTGACTGTCAAATTAGCAGGTGCCCCGCCGCATTGTTTCCCCTTGCTGAGAGGGCGTCAGCCCTGACGGACATTTGCTCGGCTTCATTCTCCCAGACGCAAAGCCCTCTCTGTCCAGGGCGGGCGGCCAGCCGCTGAGTGCTGACATCCTGGCGTATGCCGCAAGGTCTGTTTCTCTTGCCTAAAATGGAGAGAGGAAATGTGTTCTGTGTCTGTCCTCCACCTTCACTCACATCTGTTGCCTGACTCGTTTCTTAATTCGATGACATTGCCTTTGCCCTTTGGTGGCTCTCTGAATGTTGAGTGACAGCAGTGGTATGGCGACTGTGGCAGCCCACACAGCCCAGGGCCCCTCCCGCGCAGACACCCGGGTCCTCTGGGGGGTCTGGGGCGTATGGCCCTCGCCTTTCAACAGCTCATTCCACCAGATGGAACCCCAGGTCGCCCGTAGCAGGCCAGATCAGCCAGAATCCCGGCCTTTTGTTCTCATTGTGTCTGAGCCGAAGGGCTGGGATTTGCTGAAACATCATTCCCAAGCCGGTCTCGAAATAGCGGCGCAGCGCTAAGTCTCCACCCCTCACACATGGACGAAGGTCAGCACTTGGGCAGCGTGATTCCTTGTGTGCAGAAATTTGCCGGCGTGGGCCCCGTGTCTGAGGCCAGTGTTTTCGCGGTTCTGCAGCTGAGAAAACCGAGGCAGAGGAGGTTCGCCAACCCTGAGTCTGAGGCTACTGTCAGTGGCCTCACTGCCAGAAAAAGCATCAGTGGAGTTTTTGCAAAATGCACGTTCAGGCCTCCCTGGTGGCGCAACAGGTTAAGTGCAGCACTGTGAAGCTATCCGCAGCCACTGCAACGCGAGTTCGATACCTGGTCTGTGAGATTCCCACATGGACTGACAGACCTCTTCTGCCTCCCTGCTGCTCCCCTCAGCAGTGGATTTCAGTCCATCTGCCTGTTCTGCTCCCCACTGTGTCTCTGGTGAATCCTCTCACCACCCCCAACTCTGGCCTGCACCCCAGCTTGTATACACAAATAATCTTTTCAAATAAATGCACGTTCGTCTGAAGGCAGATGACCAGCAGTATAGCTGCAGCATTTTACTCTCAGCTTTGGGAGACCCTCAGTGAAGCTCACAGCACCCCGGAGCCACCCTCCCCCTGCCCCTGCCTGTTTTCCCCTGCTCCCCTGTAGGTGCATTGTGTAATTAAAGAGTTAACTCAATTTCTTTGAGATGCAATTTGTTGGCAATTCCCATCCAATTTAAAACAAATACTAAGTTGAGAATATATTCAGGGTTGAGAATTCCTCCAACTTAATTAATAATGCGGGGGAAACAGGTAACCCCTTAATAGTCAGGGACTGTAAATCTCTCCTTTATCTAAATTTGTGCCACAGTGGCATCTGTTAAATGGAGACTGACAGGGTTGACCCTTCTCTTGGGTTCTCGTCAAATAAAAATGCATCATGCACAATTCTGAGTACAATTTTACTCTTTGCACAACATCTCCAAATTTTCAAGCTGCTAATAGTGTTCCAAAAATAAACCTTCCATCAGTTCAAGCTAGCACCTTTGTCTGAGAAAAAAAAAAACATCATAAATGCGTTGCCTACAAGCAGTTAAAAATCCAAAGTACAGCACGCTCAGGAGGCCTCTATGCCAAGCCCTCACAAATGGTGGCATAAGTCCCTGTGCAAATCCACTTCTGTCAGCTACGTCACAGATGTCAAAAAAAGCAGGCGCAGTAAAGATGGCGTACACAGAGCTGAAGCAGCGATGAGGTCATGCTGGACGGTGGCGGGCGCCTGGCCCCCCGGCTTGGGGTGTGGACATTGCAGCCGCCTTTAAGCGGTTCTACCTTCTCACGGGACCCGGGGACATCCCAAAGGCCAGGATCCCCCACCTGCGTGGGTGATGGGTACGACAAATCCCTTTCGAAGCAGCAAGCACAGTCTGCATTCTCTGTAGCACGTCAGCAGTCAGAGGTCGAGTTTCCAAAAACGTGGGTACGAGAGCCCATCTGGAAGACTGCCTGTCGGGGTTGCTGGAGCCCGGGGCACAACCACTTGAGGTCCATCCACGTGGGCTGCCACTCTGGGCCCCTCCTCTGAGCTGACGCCGCGTCCTTCTTGAAGCCCAGGACAGCTACCTCTTGGCCCCGGTCTCAAGCACCGAGCTCCCTCTCTCAGGCATCCGCACCTCCCACCGCCCCCACCTCTGGGCTCACCTCCGTGGTGTGAAGCCTCTGTCCAGCAGCCCCTGTCCGGTCGTTGGAGGAGTCTCCGCTGCCCATCAGACTCCCCTCCAGTGGGCATGCTGCCCGCCCGCAGACCCCCTCTGTGGGGGCACCTCCGGTCTTCCTGTCCCCCGAGACAGGAGTGACAGGCCAGCCACACAGCTGACCTGCCCTCACCAACACCTATTGGAACTGACGGATCTAATGGTCCACCTGCCAGGCTGTGGCGCAGCCGGGGGATTTGGACGGGACAAGGTGAGTGCTGTAAAGACGGCTCCCGGACCCGGTTTATAGGGCTTGCTTTGAACTCCCAGGGCCGTGAGGGCAGCAAACCTTGTTTCCTCCAAAAACAACTTCACATAAATGGGAAAACACACTCTATAAGGAATCCATGAAGATTTTCCCTTGATTTGTGCTTGAAACCCAAGAGTGTGGGGGTATCCCAGCTGTCTACTGCATTGTGTGAACATATACATGCATTTAAATTACTTATATCATTACTTACAGATGTAATTGTGAAATATGTTCTTTTTGCATTCAAAATGAGGGACGGAACAGATGGTGAACGCTCAGTTTAAAGCAATATGTCCGTTAAAATAACCCGTCCTGTTGGTGTTTAGTGCAACAACAGCGGCGAGTCCATTACCGCAGGCGCTGTCAGCTGAGGGCGGGCTGTGCCGGGGACACGTGCCCTGTCCCCACGGTTCCCAATGGGCCCTTCGCCACCGCCCAGCCCAGTGTGGGGCTTTGGGAGCCCAGTGGCGGTTGTTTGGCTTAGGACGTTGCTTCCAAATAGGAAAGTCAATAAACAGCTGACATTTACCAGTGCCTGGCTCTGGGTGATTTTTTGTCTCCTCTCCAGATGTGCTGAAATGTGCGGTTCCAGATGCATCACCTCCAACCGGATAATGCGCTCCCGGCGGGAGTAATTGTGTCTCCGAGGGAGCCAGGGTCAGGCGTGGGGGCTAACGGCACCCCGAGACCTAATCTCTCTTCTTCGGACTCGGCAAGGACCGCTGGGGTCAAGGTGTCCCCTGGAAGAGCTGGGGTGTTTCCTGTGTGAATTCCGGGGGGGCTTCCCAGGCCGCTCTGGGAAGGCGCAGACTCACCTGTGTCTCACCACCTTCACCACATTCTTTTAATGGGCACATTCTTTTAAAGAAAGGAACGTCCCACCCCCTTCCTCCATAGCTTCCGTTCTGGCTGCACAGCAGTGGCTAACATTCTCTAGGAAGCTGTTCCGAGCTAAGGCAGAATATGCATTTTCTCTCCAAGAAAATACGACATTTTCTCTGCAAACCCAGAAGAGAGAAGAAAGTGGGCGTTCCCCATGCCCAGCCTCCACTAAGCCCTCGGGTGCCCGCTCCAGCCCCTCCGGCAGGTGGCGCTCCAGGGCCAGTGTGGATGCTTCCCACGAGGGCCACTGGGGCTGAGGACCTGGAGTTCTCCGAGGGGGCAGGGCGGGCCTGAGATCACGCAGAAGCAGAGGCCACCCAGGCACCGGGCCCCCCCAGGGCCAGCGGCTGCCCAGCGCAAGCGCCCACAGACCAAGCTTCCTGCAGGCCCGCCTGGGGGCGCAGCTTAGGACCCCCTTTCCGGGCAGTGTGGACAGAGAAGGGCACGATGAGAAAGATCCAGGGCAGAGGAAGAGAGAACAGCTTCTTGAGAGTCGGTTCTTACGCTGTTCTTCACCAGAGGCCCAGGAAGGCTGGGCTCCCCTCTGCAGGGCCAGGGGGTTGCACCCACACCTCTGCCAGGCACACTCGTGCGTGCTTTGCTGGGTCCTCTGCTTCCTCATCAACCAGCAGGAGAGGACCGAGGAGAGAGAAGGGCGTTCAGAGGACAGGAGCACCCCCAGAGGCTCTGCCTGCCATCCCCTCTCGGGCAGAGCGGGTCCTCTGCCTCCCCCCCCCCAATACTTGTTCCTGCAGGGGGTGGGGTAGACGGGACTGACAACCAGGTGGGACGGGCAGGTGCGTGGGGGGAAGGCCCAGGGCGGGGCTGAGATGCTAGGGAGAGCGCTGCCTGGGGGAGGGGCTGCTCTGATGTGAGGTCCAGCTGTCTGTCCCGCTCGCCTGTCTGTCCCGATGGCGCCCCCTCTTCGCAGGTGTAGATTCGCGGCCCATTGCGCATGAGCACCAGTGGGGAGAGAGTGGGCAGAGCCCCGCAGGGTGGCAGCAGAGTGGGGGTCCTACCCGGTGGGGCACAGCAGTCAGAACCACACGGCCCCCCAGGCCCACTGATCAGGCACTGTGGAGGGGGCCTGGGTGCCCCCCTTTTGTTGAAATTCTGTGGGCAAGTCCCTCGCACTGGTGCGGCGGAGACGCCAGGTCTGCACCTGGGCACAGGGCCACTGGCCTTGGGCAGGGGCTGCCCCTGGCACACTCCTCCTGGACCCGCCAGTGCCCCGCTGCCCCCCCAACCCACCTTTGGGGGCTGCTGCCCCTCCCCGCCCGCGCACTTTCAGACCACGTGTTTTCACTCACTCTCGCTCCCTCAAATTGTCTCCACTCCCTCCTGAGCCTCGCTCTCCCTTGAGGCCGCCCTTCACAGTCTCAGCGGCTGGTCTCTGACGCCGCTGCCCCAGCAACCACAGCGGCCACCGCCCCCACGTGGCAGGGAGCCGCATCGGGCCTCCCCCTGCTCTGAGACCCCTGCGCGCTCTGGAGGGCTTGTGCTTCCTGCGCCCCTGGGCGCCCTGGGAGGCTGGGG
>PVIJ01021661.1:0-18012 GCA_004024925.1 Scalopus aquaticus | reverse complement strand
CCGCCCCCCCCCCCCCCCCCCACTGATTGTCTCTCTCCCACCCGGCCTCCCTATAGTCCTGTTATAAGTGAAACCATTCGATATTTTTCTCTCTTGGAGTTTTTCGAATTCTCTATGTATATTATCATATCGTCTGTGAAAAGTGTTAATTTAATTTCTTCTTTCCCTATTTGGATTCCTTGTATGTCTTTCTCTTGTCTTAGTGCTCTGGCTAGGGCTTCCAGTTATTATATTGAAGAGCAATGGTGAGAGTGGACATCCTTGCCTTTTTCCTGATCTTTTTGAAAGACTTTCAGCTTCTCACCATTAAGGATAATATTGGCGGTGGGTTTGTTGTATATGGTTTTTATTATATTGAAATATGTTCCTTCTATCCCAAGGATTTCAAGGGCCTTTATCATGAATGGATGTTGCACTTTGTCAAATGCTTCTCAGCATCTATTGATATGATCATATGGTTTTTATTTTTCTTTTTGTTGATGTGTTGGATTACATTCATTGATTTTTGGATGTTGAACCATCCTTGTGTCCCTGGAATAAATCCCACTTGGTCGTGGTGTGTTATCTTTTGGATGCATTGTTGGATCCTGTTGGCTAATATTTTGTTGAATATTTTTGCATCGGTGTTCATTAGAGAGATTGATCTGTAGCTTTCTTTTCTTGTGTTGCCTTTGTTTGGTTTTGGTATTAGTGTAATAGTGGCCTCATAGAATGTGTTTGGTAGTATTCCTTCCTTCTCAATTTTTTGAAAGAGTTTGTGTAAGATAGGGATTAGTTCATTTTTGAACGTTTGGTAGAATTTGTTTATGAATCTATCTGGTCCTGGGCTTTTGTTTTGGGGGAGGGTTTTGATTACTGTTTCAATTTCACTTCTTGTGATTGGCCTGTTTAGATGTTCTGTATCTTCTTTATCTAGTTTTGGGTGGTTTTATAGTTTTGTCCATTTCCTCTAAGTTGTGGAACTTGTTTCCTTGTAGCTGTTCATAGTAATTTCTGATTATTCTTTTGATTTCTGCTGTGTCTGTTGTAATTTCTCCTCTTTCATTTATGATTCTATTTATTTGTGTTCTCTCCCGTCTTTTCTTTGTAAGCCTGGCTAGAGGTTTGTCTATTTTTGTTTATTTTTTCAAAGAACCAGTTTTGGTTTCATTGATCTTCTGGATTGTTTTTTATTTCCATTTCATTTATTTCTGCTTTGGTTTTTATCATTTCCTTTCTTATGTTGGCTTTTGGGTTTTTTTGTCGTTCTTTTTCTAGTTTTTTGAGATGGGAGATTAGATTGTTTCTTTGAGTTATTTCTTGTTTCTTGATGTGAGCCTGTATTGCTATATATTTCCCTCTTATTACTGCTTTTGCTGCATCCCAGACATTCTGGAATGTTGTGTCTTCTTTGTCATTCATTTCTAGCTATATTTTAATTTCTTCTTTGATCTCCTCATTAGTCCAGTAATCTTCCAGCAGTTTATGTTTCAATTTCCATGAAGTAAGAGGATTCCTTTTTTTCTTTTCATGGTTTATTTCTAATTTGATTGCTTTATGATCTGAGAAGATAGTAGGTATGATTTTTATCTTAGTGTATCTGTTGACATTGTTTTGTGATGTAGTATGTGGTCATTCTTGGAGTATGATTTGTGTGCACTTGAGAAAAATGTGTATTCAGATTTTTGGGGATGTAGTAGTGCCCTATAAATATCTGTTAGGCCCATGTGTTCTAAGTCCTTATTTAGAGCTTTAGTGTCCTTGTTAATTTTTTGTCTTGTTGATCTGTCCATTGCTAAGAGTGGGGTGTTGAGATCTCCTATTATATATGTATGTTCTTTGATGTCTGTTTTCAGGGATGATAGTAATTGTCTTATATATTTTGGTGCTCCTTAATTTGGGGAGCAATATGTTGATTAGGGTTATATCATCTTGCTGAATTGCCCCCTTTATCATGATGTAGTGTCCATCTTTGTCTCTTTTTACCTTTTTTAGTTTGAAGTCTATTTTATCTGATACAAGTATAGCTGTCCCTGCCTTCTTTTTTGGTCCATTTTCTTGTAGGATTTTTTTCCCAGCCTTTTACTTTCAATCTGTGTTTATCTTTTGTAGTTAAATATGTTTCTTGTAGACAGCAGAATGTTGGGTTCTGTTTTTTGATCCATCTTGCTACTCTGTGCCTTTTTATTGATGAGTTTAGTCCATTTACATTTAGAGTTACATTTAGAGTTAATTTGATACCTTGGCATCTATATTTGCCATTCTATTTATCTTTTTGTGTTTTTATTTCTTGTTTTATTCTGATCTTTTTCATTCCTCTGTTTGTTTTGGTTTTAGGACTTCTTGTAGTATTTTTTGAGTGGGGGTTTAGTCATGACGGATTTCTGAAGTCTCTGTTTGTCTGGGAAGGTCCTTATGCTTTCTTCATAAAGGAAGGAGATCTTTGCGGGGTAAAGTATTCTTGGTTGGCATTTATTGTCTTGGAGTTTGATGAATATGTCCCTCCATTCTCTTCTTGCCTGTATTGTTTCTTCGGAGAAGTCTGATGTTATCCTGACTTGTTTTCCTCCCCTTTGTCAGCTTCAATATTTTTTCCTTATCCTGTACTCATGTGAGTTTTACTATCATATGCCTAGGTGTAATTCTTCTAACATCATGGTAATTTGGAGTTCTTTTTGCTTCTTGTATGTCTATTTTCATACTTGGAAAGTTTTCTTCTATCACCTCCTTAAATATTTTCTCTGCTCCTTGTACCCTCTCCTTTCCTTCTGGGATTCCTATGACTCTTAAATTTCCTTTCTTCATGGTGTCATATATTTCTCGAATTGTTGTTTCATTTTTTTCTCTTCGTGCTTCTATTTCCTTTTCCGTTTTGATTCTTTTATTATCTGAATCTGAGTTTGCTGACACGGTCTTCCATATGATCGATTCTGCTTTCATTGCTTTTCCCAGTGTTCTTTAGTTCTTCTATTAGACTCTCATTCTCCTTCTTTAGGGTCTTGATTTCATTCTTTGGATCGTTAATTATTTTTTTCATTTCATTTTTTTCCTTGAGTATCATGATTTTGAATTCTCTATCTGAGAGGCAAAGCTCTTCCATGTCATTATTGCTGAGTTCTGATTCTTGATTTTCTTTTTGTGGTGTGTCCTTCCCCTGAGGGCTTGCTTGGTTATTTGTATTTCTCTTTCCCCCTGTTTGTCTTCTGATTTGTTGTAATTGTTGGGAAATTGTGGCACTGGTACTGGCAGGCATCTTTTTGGGGTACTCCTTACTGGATGTGGAGGGCTGATGGCCTGATCAATTCCGGTCCTGCTAGGCCAAACCACCACTGGGTAGTGATGCTGTGGGTATGTTGTCTGTAGAGCTCCTCTTCCTCTGTTTAACTCCAAAGGTCCAGAAGGTGTTTGTGTGGTCCCCAGCTCCAACAGTGGTGTAGAGGCTGTGCTTTACCAGGAATTGTGATGGTTGGTGTTCTCAGTGCCAGCTCTACTCAGTTCAGAGAACCCTAGCACTGAGGGCTCTGGCTGGTCTGTAGTAGCTCACTGCAGGCTATCCTATCCAACCAGGGCTTACTTTTTCAGTTTCAGTGGGTAAAAATAGTATTTTCCCTATTACACCCGCGAGTGCGACAGCTCAGAGCCAGTATTGGCAGTGGTGATGGAGGTGGTGGTGTAGGCATGAGACCTACTCCAGTGCGTGCTAGGATCAGGTCTGAAAACCCAAGGCCGGAGGCCGGGGCCTTAACTTGCTCTGTGAAGGCTAACCTCTTGGCATGGCACTGATGTTCTCTCTGTTGGATTGGGTGATGTATGTTGTACCTTTCCCCTAGGATGCTTGGGAGTCTGCTTCCTGAGGGAGGCCTGGGGGCCCAGTCTGTGGTGGCGGCAGCGGAGTGGGGGTGGTCGATCAATCCGGGTTCCCCTCACTCCCTTGAGACCCCTGCGCAGTCGCCTGAGGGTGTAATTTGTTCTCGGTGGCTAATCTCCCATCCAGGAATTCACCCGGTACAAATGGAGTGCTGACGGTTCCTTGTGTCCGAGAGTTTTATTCCCCAGCTGGCCTGGGGTTTCAGCTGGTGATGGCGGCAAAGTGTGGAGGTGGTCGATAAATTGGGGCTCCCCTCGGTTTCTGAGAACCCCTGGAGCACGTGCCCGGGGGTGTAACTTTCTCTGGGTGGCTTGGTGCTGTCCGGGAATTCACCAGGTATTGGGTGGAGCGCGCGTGCAGGGACGGTTCCTTCCCCTAGTGCACCCAAGAGTTCGCTTCCCTGTGCAAGCCTGGGGGCTCAGCCAGGCGATGGCGGCCATGTGTGGAGATGGTCACTCAATCCGGGCTCCCCTCGGTCTCTTATATAGGTACGTCCTTAATGCCAGTCTATGAAGAAAATCCACCTTTGTAATCTTGATTCAAGCAGTTATGTATGTGTGTATGTATTGTGTGTATGTATATGTGTGTGTGCGCATATAGAGAGTCAAGTGTGAGTGAGCCAAGCATTAGTGACTATAGTTCAAGTTGTATCTAATATTGGGATATTTTGTTCTTAGTACAGAATCATATGCTATAAAGGTCACAAAATTTCATATTCAAACAATAGTGAAAAATGGCTAAAAATCACAGAATCTCTTGTGAGTGAAGAAGTAATATTTAAAATAACCCCATGTGTTTGCAGGGTATTTAAACCTACAGATACTGTCAAATTTACCTAAGTAAGAAACTGGATAAAGTCACATTTAGTTCCAACAATTTCTATGTTTTTTGTCCAAACCACAAATATGATCTCATTAATATATTAAATTCAGGCAAGAACTTTAATGTTACTTTCAAACTTGCTATATCTGGTTCAGTATTGACAGTTCCAATAAAGCCCAATATTTCATAGTTTGTGTTTTCTAAGGTTATATCTCAGTACATGTGTTCACTAGGCAGCCCTGTAGGAGGCATTTAAAAAATAATAGTCTCCTTCCATTTTACTGTGATGTCATTTATTGTGGGTTAAGCATACTTTCTTTGTCATCTGGAGAAAAGAGTTCATAACATCCACCTGTTCTTACCCTTTTTAGCCTACATGTTTATGGAATGAATATATTCCTAGGAAAAATGGAAGCTTAAAATGTAGTCGCAGGTGAGGCAGCCCTTTTCTGGGAATCTGTCTTATATTAAAAGGGAGCAAGAATTGATGGCTACAATGGCCAGAAGCACTGATGTTACTGACCAGAGAGATTGTCTTAATAATCATTTTAGGGGTAAACAAAACGAGGGAACACTCATCTTGGAAAATGTTTTATAACCCTGCAGAAATGACATTCGGAGATTCAAGTACACATACACTCCAATTTATATCGCAAATCAAAGAATAGAAAGATGCTAGAAACATCTATTTTGCTTGAAAATTTACTTTTTAAAAATACACTTCTAGTCATACTGGCAGTGTGAAGTTGCTGGTGAAGCCTCCAACAAATAATGATTATAAAAATTGAAAACAAAATGTAAACAAACTCAACTGTTTGAAATAACAAGGCATTAAACAAAGTAGGCAGAAACTCTGAGTGGAGCTGCCTTTAAAAGACAAACGTGATGAGTGAGATTTACAAGTATGTGGCTTTTCATTTTGGTCTGAGGATACTCCCCACTTCTCAGCTCTAGGAGTAAAAAGTCATAGCCTTTTCTCAGCTCAAGGAACAGCAAAATTCAAAATTGACAGAACATCTGGAAATTTCAGGGGGAAATCCAGGAGTGTAAGGACCACTTAAGAGGCCACCTTCCAGATAATATAATATAAACTACACGTGAACAGGGGCATTGTGCCAGTTACTAATTTATTGCCTCACAGCTCCAAATTCATTTTTTGGTTGTCTGAACTACAGAAATAGAGGTGGCCCCAATAAGTAGATTTTTCCTTTTGCTGCTGGCAGTATGTGTTGTTAGTAGAGTGCACTGAACAGACATTCAAGGGAACCAGGGAAGAACTGTTTTCTGATTCCAATGGGCTTCCTAGGTGCTCTCTTGCAGCTGACACAGCTTCCCAGGCTACTTTAGTGCCGTTTGCATGGGTGGTTTCTCTGGTGCTCAGCTCCTGCAGTGTACAGGACCAGC
Organism: Scalopus aquaticus; assembly: GCA_004024925.1. Lineage (NCBI taxonomy): Eukaryota > Metazoa > Chordata > Mammalia > Eulipotyphla > Talpidae > Scalopus > Scalopus aquaticus. The sequence goes on along the minus strand of PVIJ01021661.1, from coordinate 11,939 downwards.
ATGCAACAGTCAGCTTAGCATCCTTTTCTGTACAGTTGAAGCAGAGTGCTTGACCATAAAACACCTCTGCTTAAACAGCTTTCACTACTTGTCTTGTCTGGATTTCTGGCAATAATTGCTACACACTACCACAGTGACTTTTCTACCACAGGGTAAGCGAAGCTGTGCCCTCTCCTGCAGGGTCTGGAGCTCAGCTCTGGGACTTCTTCCTAGGACTTCCTAGGAATATGCTTTCCTAAGATCTGCCTTCTAGCCAAAGTCTGCCTTCAACAGAGAAACCCTGTGATAGTTTTATAGACTATCTGTAGGAAAGTGAGATAGAAATTGGAAAAGTTCACACAAAGCTGTGAGGAGCTTGTCGGTTAAAGTTTCTAGGAGATCTTTGAAAAGTTAGACAGCTATGAAATTTTTGAGAAGAAAGCATGTAGGTCAAACCACAGACTATTAATTAAAATGGAAAGATTTAAAACAAGCCATTTGAGAGGGAGTGGGAGGTAAGTTCATAATTTTTCTCATTGCTTTATGGAAAGTGTTTTAAATGAAATTTTGGAATTTAATTCCTTGCCAAATGAGTTGGAAGAAATAGTGTATTCACTGTGTTTCAACTAAAAGGCCTTGAGAATACTTGACTAGTTGTTCAGTCTGATTAGATTCAACTCCCTTTAGTAAAATACATTAAAAAGTATCCCCCTTATGACAGACACAATGAGTCAGTGTCACAGGAGTTCAGTTAGTGTTGGTGGTAAGAATGAAAGTGGGAGTAAGGTATAGTCAGATATTATTTCCATTTTTTCCTTAATAGGTGAATTTGAGTCTACAGAGAAAAATTTGCTTGTGCAGCAGAGAAAATCAGGGGAAGGAAAAACGTAATTGTCTACTGATGGCTGTTAAATGTCTTGGGAGTGTTTTCAGAAGTGGAATAAAACTTATTATAATCTGATTTTATCCAAATATAACTTTAATCTTTTTATTTTCTCTATAGTCACAAAGTATAGAAAACCTTGCAATAGGAGATTGGTCAGGCTGAATGGAATTTTCCTTCCCTTAATATGACTATTTAAGTCATATAATGAAGTGCTGTTTTTTCTTTAAAGATTTATTTACTTATGGGCCTCCCTGGTGGCACAGCGGTTGAGCGCTGCGCTGTGGAGCTGTCGGCGGCGTGCGATGCGAGTTCGACGCCCAGCCAGGGAGAATCCCACATGGTGTGGCAGACCTCTCCTGCCTCGCCCGTTGCTCCCCTCAGCAGTGTATTTCTGATCTTCCTGTTCTGCTCCCCACTTTGTCTCTGGTGAGCCCTCTCGCTGCCCCACTCCTCTGGCCTGTACCCCAGCTTGTATGTAAAAAAAAAGAAAAAAAAGATTTATTTACTTATGCATACAGCTGGGGTGTAGGCCAGAGGTGTGGGGTGGTGAGAGGATTCACCAGAGACAGAATGGGGAGCAGAACAGGCAGATTGATTGAAGTTCACTGCTGAAGGGAGCAGCGGGCAAGGCAGGAGAGTTCTGCTGCGCCATGCGGGAACCTCCTTGGCCAGGTATCAGTGGCTCTGAATAGCTTCATGGTGCTGCGCTTAACCCGTTAGGCCACCATGGAGGCCCCAACTGTATTTTTATTTTTTTAAGGAAAAAATGTTTGAGTATCCTTTGGCGGTCTTAGGATAAAATTATAAATTACATTTTATTTTTAAATTTAAGAGTTCTGACTTTTTAAAATTGATCCACCCAATAAAATACTGTTTTAGACTCATAAGGGACATAATTTGTATACTGAGGTTAAACAAGTAAGTGTAAGATGGCTGGTGACAGCTAAGTTTCTCACCGTTGTAAAGGCTTGAGTGATTCATGTGGAACTAGATGAGGGATAGGTAAAGACATCAGTGTGAGTTCATGTTTAACTTAAAGTGGATAGATTCAAAAAGAATTACAAATACACATGTGTACATCTCGTAGCTTTGTCTGATGTGAGAACCTGGAAGCAATGGTAGTATGGTAGTCGTGAGCACACTAGGTACCCAAATTGCGGTTTTCTTTGACAAAGGAAACTAGAGATCCTTGTGATTCTAGGGATGGAGTAAGGAAAATGTAAGCTAGAACTGGAGCATCTTGTAGTATCAGAAAATAAAGACATGTTAAAAAAAATGGCATGGAATATGCCAAGGGTCTCACAAGCCAACCTGAAAGAGCTCTTAGTGGCCAAATCTAGAACAATTTGAGCAACAACAAAATAATGTGGTGTCAGATTAGAATCCAAAGTATAAAATAGTCATGAATACATAGAACTATATAAAACATAGAACAGATAGAACTGCATGATCAAATAAATGGGGGAGAAGAGATAAATCTTCCTTTTAGAAGAATTTCAAAGAACTTATATAAATACTTTCTTTCTGGGATACTCAGCTTAATCCCCTCCTTTCTGCTTCTCCCTGAGTTGGCTGCATTTTATCACCTAGTGACTTGCTCCCAGAGAACAGAATATGAAACGCAGGAAAAGTAACTTTACTTTGAAGAAACATGACAGCGTCTGCTTTGGTCAATTGATCAAGGTTAACATCATTAGTGATAAGTCATGTTGATAGCATGTGTCCTTAATATGATGTGACGAGAATGATATTTCATCTTTGTGGTCTTCCTTCCCCAAACCAGTAAACTCATACTAGCCATGAGAAAAGATTCAGGCAAACTCACTTGAGGAACATTCTGCAAAATACCTGACCTCAGAACTGTCAAGATCTTACAAAAACAAGAAAAGTCTGAAAAATGGTCATAGACCAGATGAGAGTAAGAGATGATGACTAAACTTAATTTGGCATGATGAATGGGATCCTAGAACAGCAAAAGGACATTATAGGGGAAACTTATGTGTGTTAACATCGGAGGAAACTGGATTAGAGATATATGGGAACTCTATACTGTTAACTATACATTTTCAATAAATTTAAAACTACTCTAAAACAAAAAAAGTTTATGTGAACATATGCCCTTTTTAATTAAATCTGTATCAGTTGACCCCCCAATCTGACATTTTTCCTCAAATAATACAATGGTCTAAATGAAGTAAAAATTACATCATGTCCAAGTAAATTTAAAAATTTAATCCATGATGTCTTAAGTAGGCATTCAGTTGAAATGAGTAACAGTTATAGTTGCCATGAAGAAAACAGGTAGGTAGGGGGAGAGATTATGCAACAGTTATATTATTTTTTCTAAAATTCAAAATAAAAATATTCCATCTTATGATACTTTGTTACATGTTGGGTCATTCAGCTACCCTAATGCTGTGAAGGATACAGTAATTCATTATTTATGAGCATTCAATCCCAAACAAATGTGTGTGTTTGTATACTCAGTAAGTACATATATTTACATATCTTTTATCTACACAAACCAAACAATGCTTTTAGTGACCCGCGGTAAGTGGCATTATTAAATCTGCTATTAAAGAAATTGGATTATTTCTCAACTCCTCCATATATTCATTTATTCTTTTCATATCTCATATAACTGCCCTTATTTAGCTATGGTATCTTCCTAGAAGAGCCCTTGAACAATTTTTGTGATGTAAGTATTTTCTGGAAAAGGGCTCTTAAAATAAGATTACTAAGATTTATTATGTTTCTTCTAAAATTTCTGGGTAAGAATACTTTAGAGTGAGAAGAATTTAAAATGAAGTATTCTAATCCTTTGGAAGGTGGCCGATCCAATTTAAGACCAGTTAGACTTCTATTTCAAAATGACATAGAAAAACTTCTGAGGTCAAAGTCACAAAGATGTGTTTTTTAAGAGCCGCAATTTCTGCCAGTACAGGATATGAAAGGCCAGTGCAGGATACACTGGCTTTAGAATCAATTTAGGATTGAATCCGTCTTGTTCATGTACATTTTGGAGCAGATAGCATTTTTTAATTTTTGATTTTTCCATGTAAAATCGGGAAATTATAGTAATGATCACACTAGACTAGTAAATAAGTTAAATGAATTAATTTATGTGTCAGCAAAGTGCTTAAATAAAAATAGAAAGCCTATAATTACTAATTACAATTATATAATTATTAAATGTCCTATATCCCTTTCCCCCAAACCAAAGCACTTGGCCTGTTCTTACAATTCTGTTACTCTAGATTTTAGTAAGTGGTATTACATACTGTTAGTATTATTATGCTAGTTGTTCATTGTCAAAGCGGATAGGAAGTGGACATAAACTGTAGAAACTCCTCTGTGCCTAATGGCAAAGCTGTATCAGTACCATGAGAGGTGTTTCCTGAAGAGAGTACTTCTGCTGACCTTTAGAAGCAAACACATAAACAGAATTGCAACAGTGTTTGAGGACACAGCACCAAGAGTATTGCAAATATATCATTTTCCTTTTAGTCACAGGTAGTTGTCCATGTTCCTGCTGGCAGACATCAACTTGAATGTCATAATCTTAGGAAATCTTTGTCTAACATAGCCAATTTACGATTTTCAAATTTCATGCCCACAAATATGAAGTACCTATTCCTATTAATAATTTGTGATGATAGACATTTATTGTTATGTCTATTTGTCTGTTATTTTTTCTTTCCCCACATTATCTATCAGTGTGGCCATGCCATCTGTTACTTAGTGTTTTACTCCTGACCCCAGTGTATAGTATGGCCTTTAATTAATGTTTGTAGGAGATCATGCTCAGTGAAATAAGCCAGAAGGAAAAAGAAAAATATCGAATGTTATCACTTATAGGAGGAATATAAGAGAACCAAACGAGAAATCAGAAGAAAATAACACACAAATCAAAAACAAAAATTAGCAGGTAGCCACAAATGAGAGACATTCTGCAGGGGAGGGGGAGGAAGAGGGACCAAAATCCGGGAGAAAAGGGCACAAGAGACTATGGTGATGGTTCATGGGTGAATTGGCAGTGGGAAACTTACGGGGGAGACATAGTAATGTAAAGGATATAAATTAAATAAAATTAAATTTAAAAATATTTGTAGAAGAAAGGAAAGATGGGGCCCAAGTGCTTCAGAAATGTACCTTGGGAAGCATTTAATTGAACAGCAATTTAACCACCCCTCTTTCTGAATTGAAGATTCAGTGCTAAACCTGTATGACTCCATGCAGTAATACTGCAGTGTAATTCATGCAGTTTATCTAGCACAATTTGACTCTACATGTCGTAAGTCTTCGGTTTTGTTTTCTGTTTTTTTCTTTTTCTTTTTTCTTTTTTGCTGATGAGCTCAAATATATTTTGGGGAAGTTAAGACAAATTCATCTCACTGAAGATATTCCATCTTTTCCAAAGTTCGTTAAATCTCATCTAAAACAGTGTATTTCCAGCTCAGTAACTCAGGTATTCTTTACTGAATGCTGACTTTGTGGTAAGCAGTGAAGTTACTGGGGAGCAATATATGAGGAAGATATATATCAACCTGTATTTATCTAGTCAGTTGAAAGATAGATATCAAATAAATGAGGATGTAAATGTTTCAGAATAATAGGTAAACATTTTCTAGTAGATTACAACCATAAATGATGACAATACATAAAATCATAGTAATATATAATTTATAAGTTCTATACAAATTACAGCTGGAATAATCCAGTATAATTGTTGATTACTTTTTGTACAGATTAGAATAGTTGGATTTCCTTTTTCTGACACATTTTGCTGATATATGGCTCTGGAGAAACTGGAGTGCCTCTGCTTACTTTAATATAGACTTTCCTTCATTCTCATCTCAAATATTTATCATTATTTTGATAACACCATCATTTTGTACTGGTTTTAGATTTCATCTGAATGCTAAGACTATTTTACCAAGTAAATTTGAAATGTTCATATTTTATAAACAAGTTCTTTTTTTTCAAGTTAAGAAAAATATTCGATAACTTTCTCTGCTGTGAAAGAAGGTAAATAGAATTCTAAAAGGAAAGCTGCTTAAAAAAAGAATTCCATAATGATAAGTTTGTTAGACCTTATATAAATCAATTAATACTTAATGAACAAATAATATTGGTGAAATATTGCTTAAGTAATTAAGTGGATTAAAAGTGCTCAGGTAAGATATGAGTTATGACCAACCATAGGATCAAACCAGTTGAGGTTCAAACAGTTGAAGAGATGACATAGTTGCATCATCAACACAAGTATAATGATACTATCGTTTTCTGAGCATTTATTGTTTATAACTACTGTATTTTGTATAATTTTTTACATTTAGTTTGAGTAAACTCTGTGAGTTATGTGCTATCATCATCTACATTTTGTATCTGAATAAAGACTAGATCCTAAAATCTGGGTAGAGAGCTGACCAGTAGGAACAATATAAGGAAGACAGCATTTAATAAGGAAATGATTATGGAAAGTATTTATATATCTTTTTAGAAATAAGAACAATACACAATAAATTATATACAAATGGGCAGTACACCAAATTCTAAATGGTAAATAGCTCAATGATTTAAATGTATTAATTGTTTTGAAAGACAACTTTTTCATTCTAAGTCCAAGATGGGATAGATAGTATTTTTTTTTTTAGCATTTCATAGCTATAACATATATTTAGTCCTTTGCTTCACTGCATGTTCTATCTTTTATAATTCCTGTTTTATTCAGAATTCTCATTTCCAGTGTCAGATGTGGTTCTAGTCCAAAGCCTTATCTTTGTCCTCTAGAAGTAACTGGGATTAGCAGAAGCTGTCAGCCATAGCTTCTGAGCCACTTTACAATTCCAGTCTTGTGATTCTGCTTCATTCTTGGTCCTTATATTGTTACAAAATCAAAAAAGGATTTAAAGGTTGTTTGTTCCATTATTTTTAATCCAAAACATCCGTATATTTTTTTTGTGCAAGCATACTTGAAGTTTTTTATTTGTTTACTTGTTTGGCTATCTACTTAATTTCATAGGTATAGAAGCTTCACAAAAATTATGAACAGCAAAGAAGTGATTGAAGCAGGAATCACACATTTAAACACACAAATGTGTGAATAATTGATAAGACAAAGGGATTTGATATGGGGGTGGTAACTTAGTGAAGAAGTAGCTAGGGTTAAAAACAGATTTTTTTATACAGCCTTCCTGACTCCACATTCTCTATCTCTAGTGATAAGGATGCCCTCTACCCTTCTGGGACAAGAAAGGTGACTTTAATATATTGTGGGTGGCATGTTCTGCTCCCCTCCCCTCAAATGAGACAAATTTAAAAACATGTCTAGAAATAGTGATGAGAGCACAGTGAAAAGAGTACCTTAAATCTTTTTTATCGGGGTGAACATTGGGAAGTAGTTGAGGGAAAACTAAATGGAAAGGGTGGTAACTGAGGGGAATCTGAACGAAAACTAGAAATGTTCTATATCTGAATGGTTATGTAGACTTTTCCAATAATCAGAAACAATATGTGAATAGAAAACAAGAGGATATAATGTATTTCATTGTGACTGACCTAGTATGTTGATAACAGATGAGGGTGAAGAAGAAAATATATGAATCAGACCACATGATAGTTTTCATGTTAAAATGAGTCTGGATTGTAATTTGAAGATGAAAATAAAATGTATTTTAAGCAGAGGAACAGGAGCATAGTAACAAATAAACTTTAGAAAAACCAAGCTATACAGCAGTGGCTCTCAAGCCTTAGCATGTGTCAGAATGTCCTGGAGAACTTACTGAAATCGTTCTGTGGGCACAAAACCCCATGAATTTCTGTGTCTACATCTTGTGTGGAGTCAGAAAACGTTCATTTTTAGTAAGTTCCCAGTTGTACTCAGACTGCTGATTGGAGGGGCGCACTGAAAATCGCTGCTATCGAGGATGAGTAGACTAAATAAAGAACAGGCTGATAACAAGACAGTGACCTAATGTGAAAAAGCAATAAAATCCATCAAATAGGTGCAAGCAAAATGAAACAAGAACAGCACCAGTAAAATTATTGGATTCATTTAGTTATCTTTTAGGCTAGACAAATTAGAATCATTTTGCCACATAATATGTGCCTAAATCTCTGTGATTCCCCCTTTTTTCTCTCTTCCTCTTCCATTTACTTTTCCCTCATCCATTCCTTTCCTTATTCCCTAATTAACCTATCATCTTCTAAAATGAAGTACCTGGATAAAGGTCCAGAAATAAGTAAAGTTAAAATATACCAATATGAAAGAAGAACAGTAGGACTGCTAATGAAGTATTGTGCTTCAATTTTAATGTCTTTGCATTTTGTGGCGTAGTTGTTTTACATTCTTTCAAGTCGTCATAATTTTAGGGGCTCCGGTCTTCTGACATCTTAATCTGGATTTGTGTAAATTACCTGAGGGAAGAAAGAGAAAAAAAAATTAAAGAACTTGGGATGAGATAAAACATGTCAGGATATGGAACATGAACATGAAAAAGGCAAAAAATTGAAAGATGAAACACCAAAAGGATTTTTAAGTACAGTAATTCATCATTAGCTTATTAAGTTGAATGAGGATAAGGTTAAGACATTTGTCCTGCCAGTTTTTCCAGTGAGTGGGGGGAATCTTCTATAGTTAGGTTTTGCTTTGATTAATCTTGGGAGAAGCAAAGGCATAAACTGAAAGTTTTTTCCAGTAGGTCAACTGCTTCTTTTAATGGATAACTAGTGAAGATTGCACATGCTGTTATTTCAAGTTAAAGTAGAATACAAAATTAAAGAAAAAATGAGAACTGGTGTCCCAAAGTCTGATACCCAGGTCAATAAAATACAGATTTCTGTTAATAGTGTTGATTTTTGGTATTAGTGTTATTAATAGGTAATTTGGTCATGAATGTTAATGAGTCTTTTATATATAAAACATCATGTACTATATTTGAGTATGACAGAAAGAATAGAAATTGCCCATTCCTTTTCATTGATGGTTACACTGGATTTTCATTAGTGACAATTTAAATTTGTGGGGTTGGGTTTCTTTGGAGATTGTCAGCCTCCACAGCATTGGCAGAATATGAGGGTCCAATAGAGTGGTGGCCCATTTTGTAGAGGGTATGTTTGCTGCACTTTCAGGGATGAGGAAATGAGGTACTTCATTTCAGTGAATTTAACTCTTTAAAAAAAAATCTGTATGGCACATAGCTTTTCCTTAGTTACTTGGAACTCTTTATTGAACTATCAGTGTGATTGATTTTTAAATCTGAAAATCTTGTCATTCTATATCTTGGACTTTCTTACCTTCTTAAATTCCCACAAAGATTTTCTTTTCTCAACACTATGTATATTGTTTTATAGTCCTTTTCTTACATTACTATATTATGGTCTTTTTTCTTTCTGTTTCCATAGCACCTTATGTATTTTGTTGGGAAAATGGTTGTAAATTCTTCAAAGGTTAAGCACTCTTGTATACTTACCTTTGTGTCTGTTAATTAAAATATTTATTAACTCGAAGATTATCCCTTATCTCTTACTTTTTTCACAAGCTTTTGGTTCTTCTCTAAGTATGTCTTTTTTTATTATCCCACTGAGATGTGCTGCAATATTCTTAAGCCATCTTTGCATTGTTTTGTAGAATTCTTTCTGATCTGTAAATCTTGTATCCAAAATAAAATGGTCACCATAAGAAGATGAAAGGACTTGAGATAATTGCAAAGGGGCAATTGGTGAGATAGAAATCACAGTTTACCATCACTAATACCAAAATAAAGAACTTTGTTTTTCCTCTTCTAAAGCAGTTATATTGAAAACTGAGTAATGAGTGAAAAGTTTCAGGATTCTCACAGCTTTAGCTGAGCACAAAATATTTAGAAAGACATTTCTTTAAATATATTGCTATATTAGAACCTGAAATACAAATTATCTTTTAGGCAGTTACTCTCTTTCCAAAAATTATCACTCAAATAATTTAGTATAGGTTTTCCCTTCTTTTCTCTGCACATTCTAAGTCCCAAGAAATGATTACATGATTACAGGATACAATCTGTAGTGTGTTACTGAGCCCTGACCTTTTCAGAACTTCACAGCTTGAGTGAATGACATATTCTAATGTATTCTTTATTGGCTTAGTATTATAACAATAGTTACAGTTGACAATGAAGTTTCTTAATGATTTTTGTGTCTATATCAAGGGGCTTAGCTTCTGGACTGTACAATTTGTCTTCTAGATTTATAATACAATCTCCTATTGTTAATTCTTAGTATAAAAAGCAGGTGAGTTTCTTTAAAAAGAATCTTGCCTTTCACAGTAGCAGCTGTTGCTGTTATTGGCGTATCATTGTTATTCAAGTACAAGGAGAAAGTTGGTTAATTCAAGTTCAAGCAAGAATAACTGTGAATCAAAAAGGTACTACAGGGAAATTTAACCAAAAAATGTGAAAATAATTCTTTTTGAAAATCAATGAAATCCTTCTTTTCAAACTTTACTCTAAAATATACATAACTCTTTTTAAATACTGATTTTTTTTTTTTTTTGCCTTGGCATTTTCCCTTTTCGGGACCATTATATTTTATTTTGCTAAAATTAAATATGAGAAAAATTAAAATTGTATAACTGATGAATAGAAAATTTTAAGGCACTGAGAAACTACAACCACATTTCTTCTTGAAGTAGATGGTACAGTGGTGAACTAACAGATTCTTGATAATGGTACACTATAGATCTGCTATGAAGAAAAGATATTGGCAAATGATTAACCTTTTGCAAAATGAAGCAGATCTAACATTTTATGTGACTGAATTAAAATTGTGAAGGCATTTGGTCCATTTCCCAAAGTTTCTCAGTTCTTTTACTGATCTATTCAGTATCGGTTAATTTGGCTTTAATTGAAGACAGTGACAAAAGATTACGAGTAGTTTACTAACACAGTATCATAATCAAACGTACAGTGGGCAAGATAGCTTTTGTATTTAAAAATTTTTTGTAATAAAAATTTAGTTGTGGTGCACCAATAGTGTATGGCAAAGAGTATCTCTTAACTATTAGAGTCACCAGATGGTTTTTACCTTATTCTAGATCATTTCCAGTTATATCCATTGTCCATAAAGTGTTTTGGAGGGGACTTTTACCACTGATATCATCAATTGCATTCAATAAATCCTAATCATGAGAAACCTAAGATAAATTTTATAAAGAAATAATTTTAGTGTTTCAGAAGAGCATTTTCTTGGATTTGATAAAGAAATAGGCTGTGTAAGAAATATATATGTGATCATAAGCAGTAAAAATGAAGGGCAAAATGGCCCTGTTCTTTTTATTGGGGGCCTGGCATGGGGACATTCACATGTATTTTCCATACGTATTTTCCTTCAGTCAATGGTGTGTGCTTCACACAGTTTAGGTTTTTCTTCTTGGGGGGCACAAACCAAGTGGCTGGCTAATTGGAAGTGCTGCAACCTCCAGCTCCCAGTGACAGCCTTCCAGCATCTTTTTCCACCCATCTGTTATTAAGTGAAGCATGAGTCTCTTCTTTGCCCCTTCTGGTGCTGTCCGCCTGGTCTTTGATTTCCAAGAGATACCACAATTTTGCGAAAGCCACTAAATGCTCTGGTTGGAGTATTCCACTGCTTAACCTAAATGGATCTCTGAGGAGCAAAGCAAAGTAACTATTCAGATAACTCCTTGGATCCTAGGATCCTATAAGTTTCTTTCTTTCTTTTTTTTTTAATTTTTTATTATTGTTATTTATGTATTTTACATTTTGTATTCCCCTTGGGCAACCCACCACCAATTCACCCGTGATCCATCTCCATGGTCCCCTGTATTCTCCTGTCTTCCATTTTGTGCCCTTATCCTCCCCTCCCTACCCTCCCCCCTCCCCCACTGCTGAGTGTCTCTCTCCCACCCAGCCTCCCTGTAGTCCTGTTATAAGTGAAACCATTCGATATTTTTCTTTTTCTTTCTGGCTTATTTCACTGAGTATGATTCCCTCTAATTCCATCCATGTCGCTGCAAATTGCATGTGTTTATCTTCTTTCCATGCTGAATAGTATTCCATTGTGTATATGTACCACATCT
>PVIJ01021660.1:0-18018 GCA_004024925.1 Scalopus aquaticus | reverse complement strand
AAAAAAAATTTCAAAAAAAAAAAAAAGACAAGAAAGAGTGTCAGCACGGATGTGCAGAGAAGGGGATAGATAGTGCACTGCTGGTGGGAAAGTCGACTGGTGCAGCCCTATGGAAAACAGTATGGAGTTTCCTGAAAAAAACTAAACATAGATATTCTATGTGATCAAATTATCCCACTTATGGATATTTATCCAAAGAAAGTCAAAACCATTAAATCAGAGACGGATGCACACCATGTTCATCACAGCATTACTTCCAACGGCCATTGCACATGAGCTTGGTGGAGGGTGAGTGACGTGTGTGCATGTGTGGAGGAATGAAAATGGAACCCAAAGGGATACAGACATGTAAGTGACAGATAAAAATTATTTCAATAAAAGACAGTGTTTTGCCAATACAATTAGATGCTATGGCTTCAGACACCCTAATCAGAAGCCCCTTCCTGGGATGCATGCAGAATACAGATGGGGTCGCCTAAGGAGGCCCCAGGATCACTCTGGCAAGAAGTCTGGAAGTATCAGTTTCTGATCTCTCTGCCAATCAAACCACTCCTGCTCTCCAGGCTGCCTGCTGAGTCTCCTTGTCTCCTGGCAATTAACACAGCCTACTTGAAGGCTTCCAGACCCCCACCCCTCAGGAGCAGCTAGGAGCACCCCCTTCTACAGTCTCACCTGGGGCCCACTAGAGGGCTCCACAAAGACTTTCAAAATGTTTGAGAACTTGAAGAGCACTATGAGGTTTGGAGGGTAAATCTTCCCGTGAGTCTGGGCAGTGGAATAAAGGAGCTGGAAAAGATGAGCAGCTTTCTAGAAACCACCCCACAGGTTAAGTTTATTTGTCTGGTTGTGGCCAATGGGTGTTTCAGAGCTTTTTGTGGAATCCGTGAAACTTGTCCCTGCCAAATTTATAGAACACACCACTCTGGCAAGTCACGTGGCGACAACACAATAGACAAATGGCTTCTTTCCAGAGCAGATATAATCCAAGTGGGAGTTAGAACAGGTTCTATGCATACAACCTGCACCCACCCCAGTGTGATTCAGTGGGCAGGCTCGCCCACCGCCCCCAGGGTGGGAGGCTGCATACATCCAGAAGCCCCCCAAGGAGCAGGTTTTGTCGTTGGGGGCGGGGGATGCTTTCAGGCTATCCAGAGTGTGTGGCCCGTGGGGTGGCCGAAAGGAAGGGGCAGACACCTGAGCTCTTGTAAGGGATGTGCTCCCACAGGAGCTGAAGGGACACGCGGGAGTGTGGGGGGAGCCTTGAAGGCAAAGGCTTCCGGGGACAGACAGTGGAGATGCCTTACAAATGGGCATGGAAACACAGCTCTGCATGTTCTCAGGGGACCTAGGTCTCCCTGCTCCTGGCGGGAGCGGCCACACTCTGGAGGCATTCATGCTGGCACAAGCGGTGTTCAGCTGACCTCGAGGAGGTGCTGAGGACAGGAGTGAGGAACCTGCTTTCTCCACCTCTTTCCTCTTGCCCTCCTGTTGCATCGGAGCTCCGGGCTGCTCCCAAATGGTGGGGTGCTGCCATCTCCTTGCCTTCCTGCCATCTGGAGTCTTCCTGGCTCCCCCTGGTGCCTTCTGGGGGGTCCAGAAGCAGGGCACTGCTTGGGTCAAGGGTCACAGCCCACAGAACTCACTACCTCATTGTTGAAACATTTGAATCGTTTTTTTTTTTAAGTGGCTGCACATTAAAAAATAAAGATAACAGCATTATGTAAAGATCAATCTACTCTTTCAGTGATGCTCCTGAAAATTATTCACTCACTTAATAAACCACTATTAATCCCCAATTATGAAGTGACTCAGATTAGTAGAAGCCAGGCTTTGTCTTGAAGGAGCCAGAAGTCAGAGAACTTAGATCTGTAAAGAAGTTGTTACATCAGGTATGTACGCAATTCTTCTAGTCTGCAAAACGCTCCCTTTTGGGATTTCTGATATCTTTTGCTGCTAATGATCCCAGGAATAGTATCTGAATAAAACACTTGAAATAGCCTAAAACCACCTTCCTCTCTGAACAGAATGTTTCAGGGACGGGCAAAGACTTGAAGACAAAGGATACTGCTTCTTTTTTTTTAATTTCCCCTGGTTAATCAAAGACTTTGAAGCTGAAAAGGGATTCAAATGCAATGAATTTTTGGAAAGTTTTTGGAGCTTCCTACTTAAAAATACTTTGACTTAGCCACTGAGAAGTAGTTTTGTCACAACCCCTAAAGCAGCAGCTTCTCCCGAAAAGTAATAGATTAAAGCAAATCCCTAAGTCAAGGGAGTGGGGGGGGAGGGGCCCCTATGATAATAAAAGCACTTGGGTTGCCAAGTTTGATCCTCTGCACAAACCCTTGAGGAAAACAAGCAACTATAGAAACCTAAGAGTTAAGAGGTTTATCCAAGACCACACCTGGTGGGGGTTGGGGGGAGAAGAGAGGAGCAGGTCTCACTCCCAGCCCCTTCTCAGCTGGGTAGTGTTGCCATCCACCCTCAGACACTGCTGGAGAGGGACACAGACAATGCAAACAGTAAGAACACAACAAACCTTAACATCATCTGAGCCAAGATTTCTAAATGCTCAGAAGCCTACAGAAAACCAAAATCCAATGAAGGGAAAACAAAAGGTGATATGAACACCAGCACGTCAACTTTCAAGACCACCTTGGAAAAGTTTGCACCAGTAGAAAACCATCCACCACATTATCAACATAATCAAGAAACTGCTTCTCTGCCCAGTGCCCCTCCCTGACCCTTTGCTTGGCCTGGTGACCTTGACAGATGCCAGGGAATGCCAGCAGGGCTGGAGACAGTAAGTGAATAAGATGGCGCATACATGCCTTCGGGCTGCAGCGCTCCAGAGGAGGGCTCTTCCCTCAGAGGAAGGGGCTGACCTGAGTATCTGCTGCCCTGGCAGCGTCCTTCCTAAAGGGGCCATCCTTGGGAGGATCTTCTCCAGCCTTGCACACTGGCCCTTGTGCGTCCATGCCTGCACAGAAGGGCTGGCTGCCGGTGTCCCGGACGGACTACAGGGTAGTCTGTAGAGGGCCAGAGAGTGGGGCAACAGGTCTATGATTAGACTGCACCCGTGTCTTGGTGGGTCTGCACTGGTGGGCTTGGTGAACATTTCTTTAAGAACCCCTGGTCATTATTGGTCAGTACTAGTTTTCTGTGAATTGCTTCAGGAAGATTTGTCTATTGTGATGAACTTACATTCTCTCTCTCACACACACACACTCTCCTCCATCATAGATATTTACAATTTCTTTGACCACAAATGACAAAATTCTGTGCAACAGTCTGCCCTGGCAGAACTCTTTGGAGTAAACATGTGACAGGAATTCAAGTCATTAACACAGTGATGAAACATCAACACTCCCAACCATCTGGTAACTCTCCTGAGAGCGCTGGAACCAAGGGTTCGTCCATTCTTTGGTCCTGTTCTTCCTGAGAAGCTGTCACGCATCAGGCACATATCACATGCTGAGAAGACAGAGATGAACAGAAATCTGTGATCTTGAAGAGATCTGTCTGGGGACAGATGTGAGGATCTCACAGAAGTCAGCCAATGATTTCAATGCAACACATGAAGAGGTTTGAAAAAAGTAGTGTAGCATACATTAGTAGGTTAACTGAGCTCCCGTTGTGTACTAGCTGTACTAAGTTTCCCGTATATATTATCTTACTGAGTCTTTTAGAGATGACTGAGCTATTTCACAAAAGAAAACTGAGGCTCAGAGAGGTTAAATATTTGTCCCTAGTCACACAGCTCAGACGACTGGAAGTCTAGGTGTGAGATGAGTAATGTGGCTCTACCACCCAAGGTTCTTAGCTGGTGTTTAATACATAGAACAAGTACAGGATGAGAAAAATGCACAAACTTGCACATCTACAGAGTCCAGAAAGTCAAGGAAGGTTTCCTAGAGCACTTGTGAAAGACAAAGAATTAGACAAAACAAGGAGAAAGGAAGCTTTACAGCGAGAAGAGCTTGGGCAGAGACCCAAAGAATGAGCCAGGATGGAGCTCAGAAACTGTCTGAACCATTTGCAAAATTAAGTGCGATAAAAATTATGGAGTCCAAAAGCATTCTTTCATCCTTGCCATTTTTAAATGGGTAGAAATAAAAACAAAATTTAGACTCGAGCAGTTGAAAATTTTGTCATAACGTTCAATCAGGAGGCAGGATCAAAACAGGAGGTAATACACAGAGGTACTTCAGAAACAGTCCAAGATGCCTCTTTGTGTAATACTTTGTATGTCTCTATGTGAATTACTGGCATGCATGAATTTATTTCTTTGTCCAGAATGGCATCCATAGATAGCCTTCACTTTCAAAGCATCGTCCTTCAAAACGAAGCCAACACTTACAGCTATGTAAGGGCTCTATGTATGAATGAGCCAATCTAAAATGGCAAGGCAGTGAACACAGGCAGAAAGAGGTATTTAAAACCCTAAGTTAAGCCAGAATAAAAGTAATACAAGTGCCAGAGAGCTAAGTCAAGCACAGACTGCCTAGAACCTCAGGCATGAGACAAAGTACAGACCAAGGCCATGAAAGACAGATCCACCCATCACCGAGAAAGCCCCTGGCTGCCTTCTTTTCCATCTTTACTTGAAATCATTTCCAACTGTGCTCATTTCCATCCCAAGCCCAGTTATGAGTTACACTGTGGAGATAATTTTATGCAGTACAAAAATGACCTACTCGTATTATTATTAGCCAAAGCTATGCAACCCAGTGCTGGCCTAAGAGCCCAGAAAATAGAAGGAAATTTTAAGAGTCCCTTATGTTTTGCCAGAAAGAGCAGGAGTGAATTGACAACAGATCCAGGTCTTCAGTGTCCCCAAGGTGATCACTTATACTTTTAAATGATGGTATTTAGAGGAAATGCTTCTAGAGATCCTCATATTCACTAGACAAAACTAAAGCAAAAAATAAAAAATAAAAGAGAATTCCTTTTTAGCAAAAAAAAGTTTTCCCAAAAAATCTTCTGCTACAAAAAGCCCAAAGATGTTAGATGAATCATTACAAACATACTGCAAATACGCTCTGCTCCTAGTAATAAACTAGGTTATTGGTATCAACAGTTATGATGGGAAAAAAAAAATGTTGGAAAAAAATTAAATTGAATATCTAATGAGCACTAAATTGTAAATTGATGGAACAAAATACAAAAGTCATATGCATAGGGTTTCTGCTTCTAGAACAATGCCTGGCACATATTAGGCTTTCAATAAATTCTTTGCATATTGACTAAATATATAAACCTTGTACATTAGAAATGCAGCAGTGCAGATCAGTGGGAAAAGGGTGAACTAGTCAACAACTGTTTGGACAAATTATGTATAAAAATAGATAAATACATTCAGGCCAATTATTTATACAAAAAGTAAATAAACTAATGGAGATGTTAACATTAAATATGAATGATAAAACATTTAGAAAAATGTAGAATGATTTATTTTAAACCTCAGAGAATACAAATTTAAACCACAAAGATATTGGTAAATCAGTTTGACGTATTATTTGCACGAACATAGAGAAAGAATTGTTGTCTTGTTTAAAGGAGTGTACACTAAAAACCACTTGGGTGAACCACTGGCATTTTCTGATAAGCCTGAACATTTATAAAATCTATGAAGCAGCATTTCTGTGCCTAGATTTTATTCTAGAAAATGTTTATGTAAGAATGGGCTTGGAAATATGTAAATAATGTTCCTAACAGCAATATTGATAGTATAAAACATGAAAATTTTCAGTTTCCAAGAGTAGAATGGCAAATTTACAGTTCATTCATACAAAGTTATTTTACATAAAAGTGAAAAATAATGAACACTTTATCTACATGTAACAGTATGAATGAATCTTAAAAACAATATTGTGAGCTGCAGACTGGTGAGAAAAGAATCTATAGTACATATAGTACCATTGATTTCATGTTCAAAATCATTCAAAACTAGAAACTATGTTGTGCAGGGATTTGTACATATAAAACCATATTGAAAAGGCAGAAAACACTAAGTTAGAAATCCAGATTAGTACACTCCTCTATGATAAAAGCCTGAAATTGTGATTGAAAAGGATACACAAAGCTCTTTAAAAAATGGTAATATTCTATGTCTTACCCAATCCTGTCTTAACCAGTACTGATAATACTCCAGACTTTAAATTGGCAGTTAATCATGTAGTCTTGTGTCTTTCCTACCCTTAATATATTATTTTGGATGTGTGAAAAATTTCCTAATTTTTCATTGGGGAAAAAAAAACAGAAAATGTAACACTATGGAAAGGATATCAAAGTTAAGCATCTTGCAAAAATGAAAGTTTTCCACACCGTACAGCTCAGAAACAGTGTTTGGGAAGCTTGATAAGTCACTGCCCAAAGTCTAAGTCAACCAACGCCGGGAAAATTCTTCACTGACCACTCAGATATTTACTTCTACTAGTTGAATCCACGTGAAAAAGCTTTGGCTTTGGCGATACAATTCTAAGTTTACAATTTCTGAAACTGCTCAAGACTGAGTTTGCAAATGTGCACAGTGAGAACCGACAATAAGAACTGCCTCCTTGGTGGCGCAGCAGTTAAGCACTGCGCTCTGGAGCTGTCAGCAGCAGCAACGCGAGTTCGACGCCCAGCTGGGGAGATTCCCACATGACCCCACAGACCTCTCCTGCCTCACCCACTGCTCCCCTCAGTAGTGTATTTCCGTCAATCTGCCTGTTCTGCTCCCCTCTCTGTCTCTGGTGATCCCTCTTGCAGCCCCATGCCTCAGGCCTGTACCCCAGCTTGTATGTATAAATAAATAAATCTTAAAAAACAAACAAAAAAAGAGTAAATGAGATCCAGACAATAAGTACCCAGCAATCTCCAGGCTCCACGAATCATCAGTTCCTTTCCACTCCATTCAGAGCCTTTCCCACCCTTTCTTATCAAGTTCTTTAGTTTTTTGTACCAGGTTTTGTGCAGTAAACTTTGACTCTATGTAGTGTTTAGTTGTAGTTCTTTTATAGATACTATTGCATGTGATTTCAAATTTATACTTCAGAAGTAAGAAATAGCCATGCCAAATCGAAAATTGCTGTTCAGAGAGACTAAAGACCATAGCAACAACAGTAGAAGTCCTGGGCAAGTTCTAGTTGGTACAATCCTATCTCTTACTCCCCAAAGTGTTTTTAAGTCCACAGAAAAGTCCAATATTGTGATATCTAAATGACATCTAGAGCACTAATCTCACGAACCCCAAAAGTGTATCCTATCAAATGTCCTTATTTGGAATTTGAAATTATATGTCACTAGATTATTAAGTTATAGCTGCAAAGTCAAAGTCAAAATAACCCCCAAATTTACCCAGAATTTTCAAAATAGAAATATATTTAAACGTGTTTCAGAGTCAAACGTTTAAGGAAAAAAGATTGTTAGAAATGATGTCATTACACCTCAGAGGGCTATTTTAGATACATTGCTCTGGGAAGAGCGGCCACAAAATTATCAGTTCTATAAACTAGAAAGAATGTTCCAGGCAGGCATAATTCCCCAGAGTCCCAGGCTCCCTCAAGCGTGGAAGGAAACACTGACACCTGTCACACCGACTCATCCAATCTCCTTCCTTCCTCTCCCACGGTTCTGCCCACGTCGGACTTCATTAATTCTGCCCAACTTTTATCGTGTCTATTTGATCTACACTGCGAGTAAGTCACTGTGGCCTCAAATGCTGAGGAGGCACCCACAGGACATCCAGGAGCAGGGACGTGGGCCAGCGAGGCATTATCTCCTTTTATCTTCATCTCGAACAGTGCTTCTGAGATCAAACCTTTTAAAAAGCTATGTGAGTCCATGGGCATCGTTGTAAACAGGCCCACTCACACAAGACATAAAGGATTCTTTCAGGGGATTTTATAGAACCAGGATGACCTTCAGTGGAAAGTCCCTTTCCTAATTGGTGGTAAAAAGTGAGCACCGCCTAAGCCAGTGGAGCCCGTAATGGCGCGGAGCAGAAGCAGAATACAGCGGTCTGAACTCAGTGGTAACCGGGACCCGTTTTAACACTCACTCATAATCCATCCACGTCCGCTAAAAAATTTCATCTGCTCAGGTTGTTGCGAGAGCTGGCGAAAGGAAGGTTGTCTGTGATTCTCATCTCTACCTGTGCCCCTCTTTGAGATCCTGGTTTGTCCAAGAAAATGTTTCCCCAGGCTGTTAGAAAATATGTTTTTACTAGCCAAAAGGTCTCTTTAAAATGTCAGGACTTTCTATCCATTTATAAATGAAGATAAACTGACTTTTGTTGAACTTTGAGCAGCACATGCTGAGCAAGAAACCTTACATGTTGTCTCAATAAATCTCCCCAACAACCAAAAGAAGACAGGTCAAAACTGAATTGGTGGTGGGTAACCTACGGGGAATACACAATAATGTCAAAGACATAATAATAATAAAATAAATTTTAAAAACTGCACACAACTCCTCTTAGTGCAGATAAAAGGGCAGAACGTTCTTCTATTATTTAAATGTCCTTCTCAGTGATGACTGAAATTGCAGGGACTGGGGGGGAATCTTTTTCTTGACTATCCAGTGTGGCTCTGTGCTAAGTGGTTACATAGCCTTTCAGCATTTTGACCCATTCTCATCTCCTTTTCTTCCCCAAGATAGTAGGAACCTTCAGAGAAAAGGCTTGCCTGCTGCTCTGACCTTTGGAAGGACCCATTTGCTGGCAGCTGACACAGTCCTGTTTCTGGACCCAGATGAGAGGGTGAGGATAGGGAACGACTGAGGCAGTGAAAGGGTCTCCAACTACTAGAAGCAGCTATGGTTGGTCTGGGAGGCCTGAGGAGAAATGACAAGCATTTCAGAGCTAACATACCTTGAGGGGGGAAACACAGTTTTTCCAGAGAAAAACCTTTGACTAAAAAACATGGTTCAGCAATAAAGGCAAGGGAGAAAGTTCCAGGTTAGGACCAGCATACCATTTACAACGGCTTAAAGGTGAGCAAAGAGCAGCTACCAAAGGTCTGATGAATGAAGCGACGGTTTGCTCCATGGAAGAGGACCATGCGCATCACAGGTTATGAGGCGTCCCTCACTAGAAGAATGACTTAAACAACATATTGAGGTAAGCCAAAGACTTATCACTAAAGGTGGTAAGAAGGTGAAGGATATTGAAGTAAAACATGATGTAAATGGCTATCAATGAGACTAAGCACCACGTCCTAAGAGCTATTCTAACCAAAGAAAGGAGATAGGCCAGGGCCTTCACAGTCAAAGTTTGGAGAGGAAAAGCTTACTGAGGTAGATAAGCATTATCAAAAGGTGAACATGAACAGGCTGGGTGAGCCTGTCTAGAGGAATTAAAGAAACCAATATGACTGAAGAAAATCTGAGGCGCTCAGGCCAGGCACCAGGTTTTCTTTCATGGTATTTACTCAGTTTGAAGAAGACTGACCAGCTGGAACTTTTCCCTTTACAGACTGTGAGGGGGGAGCCATGGATACTTACTGCTGGGAGTAAGCTCTGGGCTAACTTAGAAGGACAAAGCATGGCTTACTTAAAGCTAAGGAGTTCATTAAGGGCTTGCTGTAACTGGAGGGAGGAGAGAGGACAATGCCTGAGGATTCGGTTTCTGGACAGAGGTAGTCAGACTAAGTTTGAAACTGAAACAAAAGAAAACCTGAGCAAGAAATTCTACCTTACACTGAGAAAAGCAGTTTGCCTGGGCTGATGTACATTTCTTTTAGCTACTCCTTTTATTCTAACTATGACTATACTGACAATATGATAAATATTGACAAAATCACAAAGAAATGTGTCTCTCTGATTATGTTTACAGATATCTATAAAGTCAGACTTTAGTAAGTTTATATTTGTGAAGAATTTAATTCTTCTGGAGAACAATGCAGGCTAGTGATTAAGAGCTTGGTCTCTGGAGTTCTGATTTTAATCTTGGCTCCCCATTTAGTGCTGTGCGATCTAGGTCACTTAAACTATCAAAACTTTAATTTCTATCACCTAGAAAATAGGATCATTTCCTCATAACACTCTATTATCTGAAATGAAAATGAATCCTCTGGTTATTACGTCTGTGGACTTCATCACGGTTGTTTTCACGTGTGTGTCCTAATTTTTGGTTTAACTCATCTTCAGCAAGACTTATTTTCTGTGGGAGTTCCACGCTATCTAAGTTGCACAGCAGGCCCCTGGAGGCAGTTTTCTGTTTGTGTCTTTTCACCACACCAATTTTTCTCAGAAAGTCATTATTACAATTAAATAATATTAATTATGAAGAATTTAGAAGAGTAGGTGACTATAGTCAACAAGTGAATGAGTGTTGAAAAAAAACTCTTGGTTCAACTTCCACAATTTCCATACGAGATGTGAGGTTCCATTTCCTCAAAGATGAATTCTTCTGCTCATTTAGTCATTGTGGTTGCTGTGGCCCTGAGTCAGTGGACAGAATTGGGCAAGTCCCTGACTAAAGAACACTACAGTCTTTCCCAGCTTCCAGTATAGATGCACAAGAATCCAGGTACACAGGCCACAACTTCCACCTTCCCTCTTCGTAAAACTCTGGTCCCTCAGACTTACATCAAGTTTCAGTGGCTCTATGAGCTGTTTGGATTTGAACCTGCTCTCATGCTCTGGTTTTGTTTTCTCTTGGTCTCTAACTCATCAGAATTTCTTTTTTGCTTTTGAATTGGACTATGAATTTCTGACATGATTACACTGAAACAACTCTGTGAGTTGGAAATGGGCTCTCCACGTTGCCTACATCAGTTCATCTACCATATTGAATGGAAGTCGTCTACCCTACATATTTAACTACCACCACCAGTAGTACAGTACAGTAGTACATAACAGTAACAGCCTCAAATATCTAAAAGGTAGTATCTAAAACTATTGCCAAAATGAGTAATAATTTTTAATAACTACATTCAAATTGTTACCTTAACATTTTTATTAGTATTATTTCATGCAATGATGTTTACAAAATTATGTGAAAAACAAATGTATTCACCTTTGTATGCCCAGTTAGTTTAAAAATTAGAGAGTATAGATCCAACACCATTTATGATAAAAACTCAATAAAATGGGAATAAATGGAACTTATGTCAATGTAACAAAGGGCATATGTAACAAACCCACAACCAGCATCATACTCCATGACAAATAAGTGATAGCATTTCCCCTAATATCAGGACCAAGACAAAGATATCCACTGTCACCACTACTGTTCAACATAGTATTGTAGTTCTATCCAGAGGAATTACCCAATAGAAAGTCATAAAAGGAGTCCAAATTGGAAAAGAAGTGCAGTTGCAGACAACATGAAAATACACATTGGAAATTCAAAAGACCCTACTAAAAACTACTAAAAATAGTAAATGAATATAGAAAATTATAAGGATGCAAAATCAATACCAAAACTAGCTGCATTTATATATATAACTAATGAATTACAAGAGAAATTTTTTAAAGACTCCAATTTATAATCATATCAAAAAGAATCAAATAACTGGGACTAAACTTAACAGTAGAGGTAAGGGGCCTAGACATCAAAAAAATTGTAAGATACTGCTTAAGTGAAAGAAAGCACAAGTAATGGAACTGTATCCCATGTTCATGATTGGAAGAATAATCACTATTTATAAAGAGTTTAGAAATATTTCTTAGCAGAAATAGAACAAATATACAATTTATTTGGAACTGCAAAAACAAAAACAAAAAAATCAAAAACCTTGAATCACCAAAACAAGAAAGAGAAAATGGAGGTATATTACCTGGCTTCAAACTATACTACACAACAACAGTAATTAAAGCAGTATGGCACTGGAACAGAAACAGAAACACAGACCAGTGGAACAGAGTCCAGAATAAACCCACACAAATACAGTTACTCTTTGACAAAGGAGTGTGGCCATACAGCAGAGTAGGAAAGCCTCTTTAACAAATGGTGTTGGGAAATATGTATAACCACATGCAAAAAAAGAAAAGAAAATGAAACTAGATCCACACTTAACTCTGCATACATAAATTCATAATGCATTAAAGAGTTGGTTATAAAACCTGAAACCATGAAACCCTTAAAAGAAAACATCAGCAATATACTCCCGGACATAAGTGCAGATGTATTTGGGGATACAACCCCAACAGCCAAGTATGTGCTTAGCTGGAGGGATTGTCTGACTTGATAAATTTTTTATATAAGAGTGACTGAATCCACACCCTGTGGTGAAAACTACATGGATTTCGCTTTATGGTAAGTCTACTCAATATGAGACTAATCAAAAGACAGCACTTTTTTTATATATAAAATGATCAGTTATCCTGTATCTCTTTTTCATCATGCCCCACATGGCTTCGCAAAATCTTGTTTGTTACATCTCTTTTTCTTTAAGTCTGCACCATTTCTCCCCCTCCACAGCCCTAGTAGTCACTGTCAGCTCTGGCTGGAACTTCCGTGTCAGTCTCTGAATGAATCTGCTCCTACTCAGTCCCATGCTTTACCTTCTCTACAGGACAATCAGTATTATCAACCATGATGAGTTGCTCCTGCTTTTAAACCCCTCCCCAATGCACTAGGAATGAAATGCAAACCACCTCCAGGACTCTGTGTTTAGTCTCCTACCTTCCTCATCAACCTCACAGTTCTCCCCAACTCACACGTTCCAGCCACACTCACTTCCCTGCTTCTTTTTAGATAGCGCTTCCTGCTTCTATGTCTGGCCCTTATTGTTCTCTGTATCTGGGAAGTTTAATATCCATTTTCCAATTGGGTATTGAAATCTAGAAGGTGTGACAACAGGCGGAGATGTACAAATAAGACATTCTAGGCATTAGAAGCACATTCACAAAGTTGAAAGCAAATCACCTAATATATTCACTCAAAACGTACCCTCTGTGCTGTGTGCCAAGCTCTAGACCAGGCAAGAGAGCACAGCCGTGGCCAGAGCAGTTATCCTGGAACTTATGGTCTAGTAAGTGAGACAGACAAGACAACATTCAAACAGGCTGAAAATTACTAGTTTGTCAGAGTAACATAACTGGATGCAAGCAAGATTCCCAATATAGTCAATACTTTGAATTTTTTAGGGTTTACCAGGGAATCAGTATGGAAAATATAATAGATCTGAGAATGATACGTTGTAAATATTTGGCTAAGAGACCATGGAAAACCACTGAAAATTTTGGAATAAAGTGGTGATCTACTCAGACATATGCTTTAAGGCGTCTAATTTGGCAGCAACTGGCAGGATGGACTGAGAAGGAAAGAGTCTGGTAGCTGAGAAGGGGGTTGTTAAACCAGAGCAAACACTGAATGAGAGATAAGGAGGGTCTACACTATGGTCACATAATTGGGGGTTGAATGTAGAAACCATTAAGGAAGAAAAATCAGTCCCCAACAGTAGTTTGGGAAAAGTAAAGGAGAGAAAGCAATGACAAGTGAGGCTGGTGTGTAAGGCCAACTGACAGAGAAAGTGGTGCTCGTTCCTTTCCCAGCACTAAGATGCTAGAGGATTGATCTGGTTTGTGAGGAAAGACGCAGACAGCATATCTAGGAGGCCATATTCACTGGGATGCAGGAAGTGAGAGGCCCAAGCTGCGGAGAGAAATACAGGCTGCAAGGAAGGGGAGCCGGAGCCAGTGGGGTGGGTCCTATTACTGGGAGGGAGATCACAGAGAAATAAAAGACAACTTCCTGAGCCAGGACTTGGACAAAGTCCTCCAGATAGAGGCCAGAACAGCAAAGATGGCAGCAAAGGAGACTGGAGGGAAACCTCTAGAGAGGCACATCCGCAATCCCCTTTCAGGAGGGCAAAGTGCCAGCCAGGAAGAAAAGCATGTTCAACATTAATTCTTGACTTCACTATTGTTGTTTCCCCATGTTTAGAGGGCACCTGTCGCTGTCACACAGCCTCTCATAACATTTGGTTTCCATCAGCTTGGCAGTGAGCATCACCCTGTGCTCAGTCAACAGAGGGTCCCTGGCAGTGGACGCCATGGGCAGTGTCCAGTCCACACTCAGGGCAAGACAGGCCCCTTGGGCTTAGCCTGGAGCACGCTGGAGATGCCTCACGCCACTTGGTACAGATAAGGCTTCTACAACCCTACAGGCAGTGTGACATCACTTTCTTTTGTTTTTGTATTTTCCAGAGATTCACTTCCAGCAGAAATATAAGCTCCAACTCACTTGAAGAAAGATCCAGCTTGGCAATGCTCTGGCACTGGAGCATGCTTTGCATGTTGGTATTTCATGAGCTGTCATGAGGGACAGAGGCAGAGCCCAGTCCATAGTGTCTTTGTGCCGTTAGCTCGAGAGAAAAACAGAGTTGGAAGGTTAACTGCACCAAAAAAACATTTCTGTAAGTAACTTGAGTCATGTGAATTATCAGTGGAGGCAGACTCTGACCAGACAGACCTGAGTGTGTACACACACACACAATCAAGATCAAATATAGAAGAAAAACAGCAGTCCATCTAGGGAAAGATGCCCAAATGTGACATTTTACACCTCAGGAAGAACTCAGAGGTTTCCAGCTGTGTCATTTCTTCAGCAGCCACACATGCCCTGACATACAAGCCAGCCACAGGCCCACAGGCCTGCCCTGGTTGGCACTAATCCATCCAGTACTTTTAGAATTAGATTCAGATCAAAGTAACTGTAGTTCAAGTGAAGCAGCACACATACACACACACACACACACACACACACACACACACACACACACACACGTCTGAAAGTAAAGAGATCATTAAGGGACTGCAGTATTGGCAAAGAGCCTCAACAAGGAACCCACAGACCAATAAACATTTCCAGAGCAACAGAGTTAGCCTACATTTGGTTTCCATGGCAATAAATACCGACGAATGGAAGTCTGCTACTACCTATTCTGAAAAGATGGGTCAGAAATCAGTAAAATACTTCACTTAATGATTAAAAATAATTATAAAAACCAATCATAATGGCAGCCTCCATGGTCAAAAATAACTATTTTATGAGACTGATGAAAAAAATAGAACAAAAAAAGGAATTTATGAAGCTAGCAAATAATAAGGTGATTTTTTTTTTAACCTAACAAATGCTGAGCAGATGAGTTAGCCAGTGTGCCAGAATGCAGGGATCCTGACCAGTGCTTAGAGCACCAAAAGGGGCTGCATCGATGGGGCCCCCAGGGTTGTGGTCTTCAGAATGTCAACATTCGCCTGGGCTGTTGTCCACAAACACATTAAACAAGAAGCACTTCGGCCTGTTCATGATCTAGACCCCAAATTAAACTATTACGGCAAACAACAAAACAGCATGCACCATGGCTGGTAAAACTTTATTATTATTGTTATTATTATTAACTAATTTTTTCATTTGTTTACATCTTTGTTAATATTTGATGATACAAGATTTCTCCCCGAGGTGGTCATCACAGCTCAGTAGTCGAGATAGGGAAACAACCTAAAGGTCCCAAAACAGATGAGTGAATTAAGAAGATGTGGCCTATGTACACAATGGAATATTACTCAGCAATCAAAAAAGATAAACTTGTGCCACTTGCAGTAACATGGATGGAGCTCGTAGGGTTGATGCAAAGTGAAATAAGGGGATGGTAGGTGAACATAGAAGAGCTGGTCTGACTCTTAGCACAGAGAAGCTGCGTCTGCTCACACCAATGTTCACAGTTCAGTAGTGATGTAACTAAATAGATTACAGATTAATCTGAAAACCTGTACACACTGCAGACCTTCCCATAGTACAATTTCTGTACCTGGTTATCTCACTTTCTGTCCAGCAAACGAATTCCTAAAATTTCTGATAGGTAAGGACTACAGTAAAAATATACATATTTCGATTTTAGGCATTTGGAAGTCAGGGTCAGTCTCACAATGGGCTGAAGTCTCCACGCTTCCTCTACACAGACTGACAAAGCACTTGGTGCGTGTAGTGTACCCACAAGGGAAGTGACTAACAAGCAGAACACACCAGACATGTTCTGAGGTACAACAGACAGGACACTCAGCGAAGAGTCACAGCTAGTTCTTTTATCAACTCTGCCACTGACTTGCTCTCTTTAACCCCTGGGTAACCCCACTCTTCTGATGCATTAGGTCTGACTCCACGACCTTCTTAGTTACATCCAGCCCAAACCTTCCACGAGTCCATGCAAAATACGTTCAACTACATATACATGATTAGTAAGTTAGTTATTTTAGCAAATCGAGTCAAAGTCCATTAAACAACAGCATACATGCTCAGAAGAGTTATTGTTATAGCACCATTTGGAAAAAATAAATTTTAATTACATCAGTATTCTGATTTTCATTAGATCGCCCTCGATTAGTTCAGACTGGGAAGTTTTGCTAAATCTGATAACTAGAACAAGTCCACACACTCTATAGTAGTGGGCAAGAGGCTGATGCTGGCAAGCACATTTCACCTCGCCTTGGCAGATTCTGGGGCAAACAGGGTAAAAACAGACAGGACAGGTTTAGCTCAACTGACCAAATCAAGGGCGGTATTTCCACCCTTCACCTCCTGACAAGATACTGGTTCACCACCACAAACCCTGAAGCTAGCTAGAAGTCAGTAACTTTTAAAATCATTTGCTCTACCCAGAAATCATTTTTTATAAAAGCAAAGACAAATGTCTCCAAAGCAAATAACAAAAATATCAACATCTCAAAAGCTGAACACCAACGCTTCTTTCAAATATAATGTGATAATATTGCCTTTAATTATTAATAAAAATAAATCAGCCAGTGAGTTGGGTAACTGAAATCATTAAATATTCATTGATGAGGTCACTTTTTTTATATCCCTGACATAGGAACACAATTCCCACCACTTCCTTCTCCTAGTCTAATTATACTTCAACATCTAATTTCCTTTCCAATCAACATAAAAATTAAAGTGTTAAATAGAAACACTTTTCTAGAGAGACTCCTTCCTTCCCTGTCTTCTTCCCTCCCTCCCTTCTTTCCAACAGCATTACTCGATGTCTATCATATACCTAAAATAGCGAAAGTTCCAAGGTGGATCTTAATTTTTAGGGAGAAAATGCAGACCCTGATCTGATCTTAGAAAGTTATCAATTGAAAAGATAAATCAGAAATAAGAAACAACTAGAAACAACTTGTCTAAGGGCAAATAAGATAAAGAGAATGCAGTATAATTTATACATTCATGTACTCAAAAACCAAAGCATCTTCAGGGCAGTTAGTCCTGAGGGCCCCCTGGAAAATGCAACATTTGAACTAGACCTTAAATAATCAATTGAATCAGTTATATCAGAAAGTAAGGGTGGGTGGTGTGTGCGTGTGTGCGTGTGCGTGTAAAGAGGGTAGGGTATACATGTGGTACAGGGACACTGGAGGCATTCTGAAGGGGTTCCCCCCACTGGCCAAACATGGGACAATTTCAGCATCCAAAAAATTTAACTTTGTATATATATGATATATATAATATATAAATACTAACATTTATATAATAATATTTTATTATATATTAATATATATTTAACTTTATAAACACATTTTTTTAAAAATAAGAATTCACAGGCCCACATAAATAATCATACAAATGAGTTACTTAGATATGGGATAGCGCACAAATAGCCTCTCAGACGGTGCAGTGCGTTCAGACCAGGGATCCACCGGCGGGCGCTGGTGCTCGGGCTTCGAAGTCACCACTTCACAGCCATTGTGATAAATCACCAGCGCCTACCAGGTGTATTCGCATGTTTCTATACAAGCTGCCTCTTAGCGGCAATGGAAAGAACAAACACAGTACACAGAGCAGAAGCTGGAGGGCACGACCATGTGATCACATCCGCGAGCCCCAAGTGCAGACTGACGTCCAGCTACCGAAAGGGGAAAGAACACCGCGTGACCTGAGCCGCGTCCCAGCCGAGACTGCCTTGTCTTAACCTTCCAGGAAAGACCAGACAAACACCACGTGAGGCGGATTCTTTTTCAAAGGGGGCAGGGAGGACTATATTCTTCCAAATATCATTGTTATCAAAGCAAAACTGTGGAAGCGTTTCAGAG
>PVIJ01021658.1:0-18023 GCA_004024925.1 Scalopus aquaticus | reverse complement strand
AGATTGGAGGGACATATATAACACACTACATGCCAACAAATGTCAACCAAGAATACTCTACCCTACAAAGCTCTCATTCCTTTATGAAGAAAAAACATGGACCTTTTCCGACAAACAGAAACTACAGAAATTCACTACCAAACCCCCACTCCAAAGAATATTAGGAGAAGTCATGAAGACAAAACCAACAGAAGAAAGATCAGGAAACACAGAATAAGGTAAGAAGTAGAACCATAAAAGAGTAAACAAACAAACAAGTAAAAAATATGGACGACAGTATATCAATATTAACTCTAAATGTAAATGGACTAAACACACCAATTAAAAGACACATCATAGCAAGATGGATCAAAAAACAGGTCAACATTTTTATAGGTTCCATATGTAGCAATTTTACATCTTCTAGAGGCCAGGGAAATTAGATACAAAAAGGAGTGCACACAACATATAAACACAGACAGCTACCTTAATTTTCACTTATCCCATATGGCAGATCTTTTACAATTGCAACTTTACCTGTAGGCTCAGAAAAAAATCAAAATCAAGCTCTTTCCATAGAATAAAAATCAAATTATTAAAAACTGTTAAGTGTTGTCAGCAGAAGTCACATGGTTGCAGGTGTCATCCTACATATCTATGACTTTGGAAAAAAAGGAAAAGTTCTAAGTTAGGGCATTACAAAAAAAACTCATGGCCTCGGTTATCATTTCAGGGCGTTAAGTGTTCAAACTTTTACATCAGAAGTCAATCCTGGGGTATCATCTACAGAAGTTGAAACAGCAATATCAGTTAATTTCAGTCAAAAAGAATGATTTCTTTACTTATGCTATTTCTCAAGCATGGAATCCTGGGGTTTTCTGGAACATAAGCTCAACTGTTTAAGGTGCAACTGATCTCATGCAAAAATATGTTGTGAGTATTTGCCCACTGGTGTGCCAGCCTACTGTGCCAGCCTGGTACCAGTGCAGGTTCCCCATGATATATGCAGAAGGGTAAGACGGAGTCCTGGAGCCCTTGGTGGCTTTTTAGGCCTTTTATTACATCTTTCCCACAAGGCAGTCAGGTACAGGGCAGGTAGGGTGGCCAAGGGGCCAGGAGGCTAGCAGGCCTCCTAGACCCAGGCAAATCTTCCCTCTCCCTGGGGCCTCTTGCGTCGTCTCAGGTTATTGCTGCTGTCACTTCTGCTGTGTGCTCTCATCGCTGCTGCTACACTCTTCTTCCTTGTGCTCTCTTGTAGCTTCCTTGTGCACACACACGCCATGCTATGCCACGCCCTTCTTCAGGTGCCTGCCATCAGTTCACGTGTAGGCCTACAGAGGCTGATCACCAAGGGAGTAGGCAGTAAACCCTGATAACTCTTCAGCCTACTCTACACTCATCAACTAAGAGATTCTAGACCTGGGCATTTCTGGTGTGCCCTAAGAGCTTTAGTTATCAAAAAGTGATTCCCAAAACATACCTTTCTTAGACTTGTCTTACATTCTAAGACAAGTGTTAGACTCGTGTCTTTCACCAGCAATCAAACAAATCCAAGAACTCAAATTGTTACAGGACAGAATGAGGGGCACTTCAGGACCCCCAAACCTGCCCACTCTAAGTAGGTTTTGCCATCTGCCAAATCAAGACAAAACATACTCTCTACATAACACCTTCAATGGAAAATAACTTTAATACAATTAGTGTGCAATAGAGAGACAAGTAATGCACCATAAAGAAAATAGAAAAAAATATGTAGTTAAAATAGTTCCCTAATGAAGCGCCCAAAGTTATCTATCCACTTGAGGTTAAATCCCAAGACAACCAGCGTTGACCTTAGGTGGGGCCACTGAGGCCCAAAAGCTTGCAACAAGTATAAGGCACTTATGGTGAGGAACCATAGGAAAGGGATACAGAGGGCAGTCAAGTCAGGAAGGAAAAGAGCAAAATCAAAATCAATATAAATGCTGTTTCATGGGTGAATTGGTGGTGGGTTACCCAAGGGGAATACAAAATGTAAAAGATATAAATAACAATAA
Source organism: Scalopus aquaticus (assembly GCA_004024925.1). Taxonomy (NCBI): domain Eukaryota; kingdom Metazoa; phylum Chordata; class Mammalia; order Eulipotyphla; family Talpidae; genus Scalopus; species Scalopus aquaticus. The sequence continues at coordinate 16,008 of PVIJ01021658.1, read as the reverse complement.
AAATATAAATAAATAAATAAATAAATAAATAAATGCTGTTTCCCACAGGTCTTTCACCTATATCCCTGTCTCTTTCAGATATCTCCTTCTATGTTCCCCAAGTCCCTGGTACAAGTCCAAGGCTGAGAAGCAAGTGCAGGTTCTTCACATGCCATGTGCCTTCTCCAGGTTTTCTTCTTTCTTTCTTCCATCTCTTTCAGCTTCTTCCTCCTCTCTCCTCTTTCCAAGTCTTTTCTAGCTTGACCCCCCCGGCCCAGTTCCACTCTTAATAGAGTGGTTCGGGGAATCTTGAAACTCCCCTTCTCCTAGGGATTACACTGTTAGAAAATGGCAAATATGTTGAAAAACAAAGGCTGTATGCAAAACTTCCTAATAGCAAATACCTTCAAACTTAATACAGATGAGTGCCTGTAGCGACAAGAAAATACTAAGGAGCACAGGTTCACTATGGAGCTGCACAGACAGGTCTAAAGGGAAGGAGTTCTTGCCGGCTTTTTATTGGTTCCTTGTAGAAAGGCAATGAGGTACAGGGCAGGCAATGGGGCCAGGGGGCCAGGAAGCTGGCAGGCCTCCTAGCCCCCAGCAAATCTTCACCTTCTCTGGCTCTGGTGGTGTCTCATGGCCTCTGCTTCTCCTCTGTCTCTGCTGCTTCTGCTGCTGCTTCTTCCTCTGCTTATAAGCCCAGTCTCTGGCCCAGGTGTGCCCACTCACACAAGCCCACACCCTATTCCAGGTGTCCACCATCAGGCACGCGCATAGGCCTGCAGAGGTCCATCATTGCGGGGAGGACAGAAAAACCTGACAATTTTCACTTACCCTATAGTGCCCTAACTTTTCTATTCAAGAACTTGCAAAACCCAAGTCACTCTAAGGATCCACTAAAGCTAGGAACAATTACCAGTTATCACTCCCAAAAGGTTTCTTCCACCTTAGCCCCCAAGGCATTAATTTGTTAGTTTAAACCATCATTTTTCCATTGCTGACATGAAAATTCCCCTAAGGCAAAGATTAGGGAGTGGTCACAATTAAAAACCTAAATCACTTTAGAACCCATTACTGAATTATTATTGCTTTTAAAATTGTTAATTAACCTATAAACCGGCAAAGATCACAAAAGTCCAAAATCACAGAACTGAGCTTATATTAACAAAGGATAATACATACACAGTAAGAGAGCAAAAGGGAAAAAAAAGATGTATCAAAAACTTCTATTCAGCAATAAAAAAAGATATGCTCATGCCAGTCACAGCAACATGGATGAAGCTAGATGGGATCATGATCAGTGAAATAAGGCAGAAAGATAAAAACTACATATATTGAATGGTTTCACTCATAGGAGGAAAATAGGGGAACCAAATAAGGGATCAGGAGGAACAAATAACAACAATAAAGCAACAACAACAGCAACAAACCAGACAACCATAAATTAGAGACTTTCTGCGAGGGAGGAGAAAGAAAAAGGGATCAAAACAGGAGAAGAGAAGAGCACAAGAGACAATGGTGATGGTTCATGGGTGAATTGGTGGTGGCAATTTCATGGGGAATACACAATAATGTTAAAGATAAAAGTAAAGAAATAAAGAAAAAAAAAACTAAGTTCCACACCAGCCCCCTATATGACCTCAAATACCACCGTGGAAACCGAGACCTTAGAAGAAGGGACAGATGCCACATTTGAAGACTTCCTATAGTGTTTCAACTTACTACCATCATTTAAAAACAAAAAAAAGATTTATTTATTCATGCATATAAGATTTGGGTATAGGCCAAAGGTATTGGTGGGTGAGAGGATTCACCAGAGTGGAGAGCAGAACAGGCAGATTGTAGGGTAAACAAGAGTCATCAGGTTTTTCCACCCTCCCATCAATGATGGACCCCTGTGGGCCTGCACACATGCCTGATGGCAGGCTCCTGGTGTGGGGAGTGGGCCTACAAGTAGGCGCACCTGAGCCAGAGACTGGGCTTATAAGCAGCAGCAGCAGCAGCAGCAGCAGCAGCAGCAGCAGCAGCAGCAGCAGCAGCAGCAGAGCAACAGCAATAGAAGCAGCAGCAGAGGCAGGAGAGAACAGAGCATGGAGCAGAGGACTGCTGGGGGTACAGTAGAGAGACCACAAGAATGCCACAGAGCCCTGAGAGAGTGAAGGTTTGCCAGAGGCTGGGAGGCCTACTAGCCTCCCCCAACCACCTACCCACCCCAACCCACCCCTCCCCCATCTCCCAGGTCTTCCCTGTCCCTGGTTGCCTCTCTACAAAATATCATTAAAAGCCTAAAAAGCCACCGAGGGGTCCAAGACTCCTCTTTTGACCTATCTGCCCAGCTCCATAGAGAACCTGCTCCCTGAGTCATCCTCCCCCTACACAGATCTACTGAAATACACTGCTGAGGGGAGCAGTGCATGAGACAGGAGAAATCATCTGAGCTATGTGGGAAGCTCCCTGGCTGGGGATCGAACTCATGCTGCAGTGGCTGCTTATAACTTCATAGTGTTACAGGGCAGGGAGAGGGGCACTTCAGAACCCTCAAACCTGCCTGCTCTAAATAGGTTCTGCCATCAGTACAAAGCATACAAGACCTTAAGTGGAAACTGATACAATCAGTGTACAATACAAAGGAGACAAAATAATATAGTTTCTAAATCAAGCACCCAAATTTACCCCTCACCCTGTGGGTAAAAGTCCACTCAAATTGGATTGGCCCAAAGCAAGTCCCCAAAGTCCACTACAAGTCCAAAACACCTTTTGGCAGGGACCCATATAAAAAGGTCAGAAACAACCAGACAGTTCTGGGAGGAACTAAAACACCTTTCGGCAGGAACCCATACAGAAGTGTCAGAAAGAGACAAGTCTGTGAGGAAAAGAGCAAAATCAAAACCAAGATCAACGTTGCCATCGTCAACCTCCCCATGGGTCTCTCACCCACATCTGTTTCAATCAGTCCAGGCCAGTGCAGCTTCTTTACATGTCTCTCTTGTACTTTTACCTCTTCTGTTTCTCCATCCTGCTTCCTTTCTTCTCCCTCCTTCTCTCTCTCACTTTCTCTCTCTCTTCAGCTTCTTATCTCTCCTGCTCAGGTACACCCTGCCTTGTGTGGGGCAGGAAACCTAGAACACTCCATTTTCCTGGGGACCACCCTGTTATAATAGTGCTGAGACCTAACCCCTTGAGCCACCAGGGACGGCCATTACTACCATCTTTTGAGTAAAACTGCTCATTACCACATGATATTTTCCACAAAATCAAACCTGTAAACTAATGACTAAAAATAAATTGCAATTATACACATAAATTTTTCACAAAGTCAAAGCTAATTTTCTAATGAAGGGTCAGGAGCAAAATTACACATATCTGAAACACAAACTTAAGAGAAACAAAAGCACATTTGCGCTACAGAGGTCACTGCCATGGGAAAGTCAACTTTCCCCACAAAGATGACTAACCACAGTGGCTTAAAGTCTTCTGTGGTTGCCAAATCTGTTAAAGGGCAGAATGAGAGGTACCCTGGGCCCCAAACTTTCACGCTTTATGTGGATTCTGCCATCAGCTGCATATAAAGTCGAAGTATATTCTCAATGTGAAAGAACTTTAATAGATGTTTAATAGAGTTACTTTATATAGCATAAGGAGAGAGGAGAGAGGAAGGATAATAGTTACCCAATGAAATACTCAAAGTTACCTGTAACCTTGAGGGTAAGTGCCCAGCCAACCAGGGTTGGCCCAAAGCAGGACCAATCAGGTTTAAATGCTTGCCAGATGTCTAAGGTACATTCTGGCATGGAACCATGGGAAATGGGCAGAAGAAGCCAAGGAAGTCTGAAAAGAAATGAGCAAAATTAAAATGCAAGTCAAGACAAAATCTGCCATTGTTAATCTTCCTGAAGGAGGAAAAATAATAGAAAACTCAAAGGAGACATCACAATATTAGAAAATGATTCACACAAGGAGGTGCAGTAGAAGATTAACATAACCATTAACCCAATTACACGGGTCAACAAATTTTTACAAAAATAATGTTACTGAAATAAAATTAGTCACTTCCTATCAATATGTATGTGCCCAACATGAATATGACTGCCAAATTCTAATTTCGGCTCTAGTTTTTTTTTTTTTTTTTGAAATCTGCAATAAATTGATGTTTACAGCACAAAATGTGTGCCAATCACTGGTCAACAAATTTTTTCAAAAGTCATGTTACTGAAAGAAAATTAGGCATTTCCTATCAATTTGTATGAGCTCAACACGAATATGACAAATTCTAATTTTGGCTCTAGTATTTTTGTAATCTGCAATAAATGGATGTTTACATCACGAAATGCATGCCAATAGTAATAGGCCTACAGTTAATACCTGTAAAAAATCAAATCATAGACTACTTCTTAGATTTCTCCACTTGTCTCTTGTACAGCTGTTCAGGAGCATCTCTGGGGAGTGTCCAGCAGTAGCCAGTCAGCATTGTAGCGGACCATTTTCCCTAGTATCTTTGTTCCATTGATGCGATATCTTGATGAAAACGTTTGCCATGTTCATCACTAACCATACAACAGTTTTCAGGGAAGAAATCTAGATGGGAATGAAGGAAGTGGATCTTTAGAGACATATTGTAGCCAAGTTTCTGCTACTGCATCAGCCTGTCTTCTACTAGTTCCTTGTAGTTTTCTGCCCTAACATTCCCAAGAAAGTTTGTAGACACTAGGCAAAAAGCATTCCATGCTTGTTTCCCATCACCCAGCAGCAAGTTGTTAAACCAGTCATCTCAATGCAGATGGAATGTTGGGGTATACTATTCTCAATTACTTCTGCTTCATTATTCCACCGGAAAGAGGAGGAACCAAGCAGAAGTAACAATCTTTTATGTGGTTGCTTGGCTCTCTCCACACCATAGGGACTGCAAACAGCATTGATGGGCTTTTGTCATCTAACCACTGTGAAAGCTGTGTTGTACACGTAGCACAGCATATACACAGGGCCCAAGGCTTGTCTTGGTCACCAACCTCGCATCCGAAGTAAAGATGATAAGCCTTCTTCACTTGAGGAATGGTACTTTTCTTCTGATTGGCAAATGTCACTTCCCCACAAATAGAGCAGAAATTGTCCACGCTATTGACGCACTTTTGAGGCATTATTGTTCTGTAGTGTGCCTAGATGGATAAAATAGTAACAGTTGTATGGAACAGTAGCTTAAACTGTTTCACACAAAGTCTGAAATATTTTCAATGCTCAACCTTTCTGACAGGGCTTTATATAGTGCACTGCAGATGTCAGCTTAATTCAGCAGCCGCCTGGCAGTAGTATTGCTTGCATCAGAAAATGATGCAATCAACTCTGGATGATGTGTACATGATGGCATTATGCAATGTGATGCAATATTACATCATTCTAGGCTGATTTATCATGTTGTTGCAGTCCTACTGGATAAATTTACATGGTGAAACATAGAAAATGAATTCTATGAAATATCTTCAAAACGAGAGTTAATAAAACATTTTCAGGGTCATATTCATGTTCAGCACACCAATATACTATAGATTAGAGCCTTTTTAAGTCAGCTATGACCTCACTGTTGACCAGTGTAATTTGCCTATTTCTGTAGGTAGCCCAATTTGTTTACACAGAGACTTTTATGATAGCCTCTTATGATCCTTTGCATTTCACAATACTGTTGTAATTTCACTTTTTCATTTATGATATTGTTCATTTGGTTTTCTGTCTTTGTTTCTTTATATTGATATCTAATGGTTTGTCAATTTTATTTTTTCAATGAAATAACTCTTAGTTTCATGAATTTTTTGGACAGTTTTTTTTCATATCAATTATTTATGCTGTATTTTTTATTATTTCTTAACTTATACTTATTTTATGCGCTTTTGTTATTCTTTTTCTAGTTTATTCAACTGCATAGTTTGATTGCTAAATTGAGATCTTTCTTGGTTTTTTGTTTTTGTTTTTTTTTTAATGTCAGCCTGTATTGTATGTACTTCTGATTAGTACATTTTTAAAATATGCTATGGGATCTGGTAGCTTTTCTATTTGTTTTTATTAGTCTCTAGATATTTTCTCTTTTTTTTTTCACTAATCCAAGAGTTGCTCAAAAGCATTTTATTAAGTCTCCCCATATATTGGGTTGTTCTGGGATTCCTTTTTTGGTTTATTTCTAGCTTTGTATCCTTATGATCTGTGAAGATGGTTGATGTAATTTCTAGTTTTTCTTGTTTTCTTAGATTAGTTTTATGGCCTGTTATCTGAACTACTTTTTAAATTGTCCTGTCTGCACTGGAGGAGAAAGTACATTCATTGTTTTTAGGATTGAAAACTGTAAATGTCCTGTAAATCCATCTGATCTAAATTTCATTTAAGGCATTATTTCTTTGTTAAATTTTGTCTGAATGATCTATTCTTTTGTGTCATTTGTACATTGACGTCTCCAACAATTGCATTTTTCTTGATATATTGTTTTAGGTTTGTTAATAGCTGCTTTATATAATTAAGTGTGCTTATATTTGCAGTACAAGTATTAATAAGTTATATATCCTTGGTGAATTGTTCCCTTGATCAAAATATTGTGTATATCTTTGTCCTTGATTATCCTTTCTCAGTTGGATATCTAGCTTATTGGATAAGGATATGAGAATAGCAGGTCCTGATTTACACTCTGGGTTATTAATATGTGTGACCTAATTCCAGTCTGTTATTCTTGGTTTGCTTTTATCTTTTGGTTTGAAATGGATCTCTTGTAAACAAAATGTTGATGGATGGAATTTTTTTCACCTACATTGTTAGCCTATGCCTTTTTGTTGGTGAATTCGGACCATTCACGTTGAGAGTGATTATTGTTATTAACTGTTTATTTTCAGTCATTTTGTTTCTTAAAGTTTTATTTTTCCTTTTTTTTCTTACCTTTGTCTCTCTCTACTCTTTCTAGGTGGCTTTCCATAGTATCTCTATTGATTGCTTCTTTTTCTGTGAGTGTCCATTTTGGGTTTTCTGTGAGTGAGATTTTATTTGAACTCCTATCAACTACTCTCTGACATCTAACTATACCGGTTCTACCATTTCTTCCTCCCCTTTAATATTTAGTGTTGCTAACTCATATTATTCTTGGTATTGTTATTATACTGCTCTTGTTATTTTGCTAAAGAATTAGTGCTTCAGGATATTTCTAGTAGATGAAATCCTTTTAATATTAATTGAAGAGCAAGTCTGGTGCTGGCAAACTCCATTAGTTTCTGTTTGTCATGAAAACCTTTGTTCTCCTTCATACATAATTGATAATTCTTTAGGATAGATAATTATTGACAGGCAACTCCTGTCTTAATATTGCAAATATTTTCTTCTAATCTCTTCTTATTGGAATGGGTCTGGCTAAAATACAGGGTAATCCTAATTTGGGAGGTCATTTATTAGTTATTATTTTCTCCTTCCATTTGCATTTTTTTCTTTGTGTTGTAATTCTGATAGTTTGTCAGTCATATCGCTGGGTGTAGTTGTTTGATTTTTTTTTTGCATTTAGATTTTAGGTGTTTTCTCTGCTTGCTAGTCTTCCATATATAATTCATTCTGTATATTGGGGAAGTTCTTATTACACTGGTCAACATTGAGATCGTTACTGACTTAAAAAGGCCCTAATCTGTAGTATTTGATGTGCTGAACATGAATATAACCGTGAAAATTTTTTCTTAGCTCTCGTTTTGAAGATATTTCATATAATTCATTTTATATTTTTCACCGTGTAAATTTATCCAATAGGACTGCAACAACATCCTAAATCAGCCTAGAATGATTTAATATTGCATCACATTGCATAATGACATCATGCACACATCATCCAGAGTTGATTGCATCATTTTCTGATGCAATGCAATACTACTGCCAGGCAGCTGCTGAGGTAAGCTCATGGCAGCAGTAAAGCCCTGTTGGAAAGGTTGAGCATTGAAAATATTTCAGACTTTGTCTGCATTGAGACCAGTTCCACATAGTGAGAGACTTCTATTCCAGAACCTCCAGCATAATATTCTCTTGATTCATCTGATGAGGACAAGGGTGAGCCGACCTATTCTTCTCCCATTTTATCAGCATGCAGTGATCCAGATTTTCACTGTGGTGCGTTATCAACCCCACAGAGACTAACACAGAAAGAACTAAATGACCTGGTTCATGATTTGGACTTACCCAAGAACAAGGCAGAATTTCTAGAATCAAGATTCCAACAATGGAATCTACTAGAAGAAGATGTCACAATTATTTTCTATTGAAAACTCCACCAGCAGTTGGAGCCTTTCTTCAGAAAGGAAAGTACTCTGGTATTCTGTTCCGATAGTGAGGGCCTCATGAATGCCTTAGAAATCACTCATGATCCACAAGAATGGAGATTATTTCTAGACTCTCTTTGAAACTGAGTCTTAAGGCTGTGCTTTTTCACAATGGAAACCATCTTCCATCTATTCCAGTACTGCATGCCATTCACATGAAAGAGACATATGATAACTTAAAGCAGCTACTGAATTTGATTGAGTATCACAAGTGCAGTTGGCACATCTGTAGTGATTTGAAGCTAGTTGCCCTTTTAATGGGACTGCAGCAGAGATATACAAAATACATGTGTTTCTTATGTAAATGGGATAGCCGAGCAAGTGAATTGCACTACTTGCAGAAGGAATGGATCCGCAGACAAAATGTAGCAGTTGGAGAGAAGAATATTCAGCTCCCAGCTCTAGGCAAGGCTCACAAATCCCTGCTACCACCCTTTCACATCAAACTAGGTTTGATGCAGAATTTTGTCAAAGCTGTGGACCGGACCTCGTCAGCTTTCTGATACCTCATGAAAAATTTCCTCGACTCAGCGAAGCAAAATTAAAGAGAGAGTTTTTGTGGGTCCTCATTCAAGAGCTCTTCAAAGATGACCGCTTCAACAACTTCCTGCAGGGTGATGCAAAACAAGCATGGAATGCTTTTTGCCTAGTGTCTACAAACTTTCTGGGGAATGTTAGGGCAAAACTACAAGGAGCTAGTAGAAGACAAGCTGATGTAGTAGCAGAAACTTGGTTGCAATATGTCTCTAAAGATCCACTTCCTTCATTCCCATCTAGACTTCTTCCCTGAAAACTGTGGTATGGTTAGTGATGAACATGGCAAACGTTTTCATCAAGATATTGCATCAGTGGAACAAAGATACCAGGGAAAATGGTCCACTACAATGCTGGCTGACTACTGCTGGACTCTCCCCAGAGATGCTCCTGAACAGCTATGCAAGAGACAAGCGAAGAAATCTAAGAAGTAGTCTATGATTTGATTTTTTACAGGTATTAACTGTAGGCCTATTACTATTGGCATGCATTTTGTGATGTAAACATCCATTTATTGCAGATTATAAAAAAACTAGAGACAAAATTAGAATTTGGCTGTCATATTCATGTTGAGCACATGCAAATTGATAGGCAATGACTAATTTTATTTCAGTAACATGACGTTTGTAAAAATTTGTTCACCAGTTTTATTTATGTGAGTAGGGTTTCTACTCCTATTTCTTTTTCTTCCTCTGTATATTCAATAGGTATAACTTCTGTTTTGCTAGATGAAAAAATTCTTGAGCTCCATTATATAGCAATCTGAATACAATTGCTAATATATTGTGTACACTTTAAGAAGTTTGAATGTAATTTTTCTATTACATGTTGTCCATGGTTTAAAGAAACCTGGGAAAAATAATTTAGAGTACTGAAAAAATGTTTTTGAAAATGTAGACTATTACGGTAAAGACAATGGAAAGGTCGAAAATCACGGAGTCAATAGGCTTATGACATAATTAATAATAAACAGATGCTTGACCAAATATTGAAAATTGAACCAGTGAGTTTAGGCTAGATCAGTCAACCAATTAAGTAATCAGTTCAGTAATTCAAGAAGACAATGTAACAATCCATATTAGAAAGGTGTACTCAGATAAAGAAAATGGTCTGACTATAAGGGACAGCAGTGATAGAATTAGAGAATCTTAAAATACTAACAGAAGACTAATTAGTTTTGATGAATAAGGAAGATACAGGTTATTTAATCAATGCACTCATCAAAAAATTCCATTTCAAGTATAGCCTTTAAATACAGACTCTTACTTTCTAATTAACTTCTTGGTGCACTAACTTATACCCTAAGTATTTTACTATATTATCACTGACCTCAATAGCTTCATGTCCTTTTTTTTGTCATTAAAAAGATTGGTTTTATAATATTACAACATATAAAATACTCCTTGACCCTCAAATATAAAAAAATTAAATAATACATGGTTTAGCACAGTGAATTTAGTGTGGTCTTTTATAAAATCACATACTTATGACTACTAATTGTATATGAAATATCACAATAATCACAGATCAATTGATTTTATATCAAACATCCTATAAATTGAATACCTTTAACACATAGTGAAACAAATAAAAAATAAAACAATATGAATGAATCCCAATGAGCCTTCCTATATGAGCTAGGGTCATTTCTAACATAAATAACTTTATGAAAAAATATGGGCTGGACTGGGGAGAGAAAAGAATTACCATTAGACACATATAGGGATAATTTCTTCCTTTGAGATCCAAGACAAGTTACTTCTTTCATTGAAAGCTTGGTGATTTATTATGTAACATTAAAAACATATATCCTGCTAAAATTGAGGGTCATTCTGTCCCATTGCAGCTCTGAATCTCCCTCAGAAAGTTGGATGATCTTTTTTCTTCTTACAGATTTGAAGTAACACCGAAGAGCTTGGGAAACAGGTGTGCATGAGATATGTCTATGCCTTATTCAGAATATATGTAATTTATAATTCCAAACTCATTTATTTTCTATCCCCCCCAATTTTCTACTTTTCATCTAACTCTACTCCTTTCTCTTAATGTTTAATCAACAAATATTAATAGTTTTCCTCTCAAATGGCCCACTACATCTGGAACTTATGATTGTTACACAGTTATGGCCCCTTAAAGCTTGAATCCAGCTAATCATGCCACCTTCAAATTGATACTATTAAAATTTTCTCTCAAATATTTCAAAGAAAGAGAGGCAGACAACAGATAGGAAAAAGAGGGCCCGATAGTCCCAGAGCAGTTACACATCCATCCATGACAGCAAACATTCCAGCCCTAGCCTCAAACCTGAGTACACATAGAAGATACAGTCATGTGACAAAATATATTTTATAATGGAAGAATAGAACTTCCACAAAAAATTGCAAGAGGGAAAAGTATTGAGATGAAGGGTATTTGCAATATGTGTTCTCATAGATCCTGACGACAAAGATTCATTATTGCTTTTCTTTCAGATGCCTTCTACTCAGTGCCATTATAATGTCAACATTAAATCTGAAAAAAATGCCTAATACCTTTTCTCGATCTGTCAATGAATTCCAGCTTAGGGAAATAGAGTGTCTTATTATGAGAATGCTTCTGATTCTATCTGGTGGTTCTAGTGAAACCTCTTATGGACTTTTTCTTACCATTGCGATGTGATGCAAGTGCAGGAGATAAGCCTTCACATGGCAGTAAATGACAGTGATGTTATTAGTGTGGTTTAACACTTAGTGTGTACATAGTTGACATCATTCCAATATAATCATCTTTAATACTTCTAGCAACACTATATTTTTCTCTTATTCTATCCAATTTACATAGAGGGAGTAATCAGGTACAAGATATCACTTTAAAAGTATCACAGAGATAGCAAGTAAGGACTAGATTCAAATCCACAATAATGTGACCTTCGGGATCATGGCTGACTCCAGTTAGACTTAAAAGTGGTTTGACTTTTACAAAAAAAAAATGATTTTAATCTTTATAGTCTTACCCCCCCAAAATATAGCATCACATACTTAGAGTAAAAACACCATTCTTTGTGTGTTTGTGTGTGTGTGTGTTTGTGTGTGTACACATTATTTCTATTTTGGCCTACTTATTATTTTTAGCAATGTGTAATAGAATCCAGGTTTTGTTCTACCTGCCACTGTATTTCCTCTGTGAAAAATAACTGTCATTAAACTTAGTAATTTCTCAAATTTTCTAATCGATTCATTATTTTAAACTATAATCCCCTGAAGTCACTCTCTTTAAAACTAGGATTTATTCATTGTGTCAATATAATACAGAAACTGATGGCATGAAAGCTTACTATGTATTTTCTTATGTGTTAGGATCCTTTTTCTTATGTGTTAGGATCCTTTTTATAAAGCTATTTTTTTTTAACCTTAACTTTAAGAGATACTAAGTTTACCAAACTTTCTGTTGGACACATAATGGAATTCTCAGCACTTCAGTGAATCACAATCATTAAAGATAAACTGGCTCACTTGTTCCTCATACTGTCATTGAGTTTCAGATGCTGTTCAGCTAAGCACTTGCCACTTAATTGAAACAAATAGACAAAAATTCTTCAGACTGTGTAAGGTGCAAACTTAGAGTGAAGTATATTTTATCTTCATTAGAAATAATTCCATTACATTAAAGAATAGGTATTAGACAATAGGCATAGGCAAGATTAAATTAAGCTCTCTTTTTAAGAAAGAAGGGATCAAATTTTCTGAGACACCACTGATATCCTTTCTTTTTGGAGTTCTGCATTCATATCTCTGCAAATTGACCTTTGTCAGTGGCCAACGATTTTCTTAGAGATGCAGATGGAGAAACATAGCTCAGTGAATGGTCCTTGTTCCCTTCACTGTGGACAGCCCATTGGGAACATTTCAAGACCCCTATACACATAACACTTTAGTCAATGTTGTGTGTCTCCACACCGCTAGGCTCTCTCTTCTCCAAGGCCACTGGCCAGATAATTTTTAAGGCAGCATCCAACCTGGAATACAAATTCAGACACTTTTCTCAACCCACCATTTGCTTAATGAAACATGAATTTCTATAGTGTCCCTTCTGGTGCAGTCCATGCTGATCACCAAAAATTGTTCCAATTTCAATCCAAGCCATGGGAGTCTCAGGGTGCATTGCCACTCTGGGTTAATTTTCAGATTATTTTTCTGGGAACAAAGCAAAAAACAGCCTAAATATCAACTTTGATCAGAGACAAGAAAAACTTTAAAAAATAATCTGACTAGGATAAACAACTGTGAAGAAGATAAGTAATCTAAGTCTATGCCTCTTTTTTGCCTCACTGGAGTTTGGTATTGAAATTATGGATGAACAGAGAAGGATTTTTAGTATCACCAGCTATCAAAGGAATTATTTAAGACTTTCCTTTGACTGAGGTTTTCTAATATTACCAGAAATATATTCTGTCCATCCTGATTAATCTCGATGAGAATGATGTGAGTACTCTTGAGAAAAATATGTATTCAGTGTTCTTGTGTGTGCAGTGTCCTACAAATGTCTGTTAAGCACATGTAGTCTAGATATTTATTTAGGGCTATTGTTTCCTTGTTTATTTTTAGCCTTCTGGATCTGTCCATTGGTTGAATGTGGGGACAAGTCTCCTACTACGTATGTAATTTCTCTATTGCCTGTTTTTATAGAAGGTAGTAATTGTCTACTGTATTTTGGTGCTCCCTCATTTAGTGAGTATATATTGATGAATGTTATGTCTTCCTGGAATATTGATTCCTTGATCATTATGTAGTGTCCATCCATGTCTCTCACCACCTTTTTTACTGTGAAGTCTATTTTTCAGGATTGACTATGTACTGTGCCACAAGAAAAATGTCAACACAAATACATGAAGATCCAAATCATACCAGTATCTTGTCCAATCATAAAGACATCAAAATGGAAATCAACAATGAAAAGAAAGCAAGGGACCCTCTCTTTACATGGAGAATGAAAAACACACTAATGAAAGACTACTGGGTTAATGAAGAAATCAAAGAAGGAATGAAAAAAACTTTCAGATGAAAAACTGTAAGGACAAACCTTCCTAAATATATGAGACACAGTAACACATGCTCACAACAAGAAACTAGAAGAACATAAATAAATGACCTAATCTTCCATCTTGGAGAACTAGAAAAAGAACAACAACAACAGCCAGTAGACATATTCTTATCACCATACAATCATCCAAATCTTAATAAAGAAGAAGTAGAAAATTTAAACTAAGCAGTAACAAGTAGCAAAATTGAAACAATAATCAAAACCCTCCCCTGAAACAAAAGCACCTGAAGAGATAGTCTCACAAGTTGGTTCTTTTTTTAATATTTATTTTTATTTATTTATGCATACAAAAACTGGTGTGCAGGAAAAAGATGTGGAGGGTGAAAGGTTTACCAGAGACAGAGTGAGGAGCAGAACAGGCAGGTTGACTGAAATATACTGCTGAAGGGAGCAGCAGGTGAGACAGGAAAGGTCTGCTGTGCCATGTGGATCAGCTCCCTCAACTGGGATCAACTTGTGCTGCAGATAATTTGATAGTACTGAGACTTAGCCCCTTGAGCCACCAGAGAAGACCCCTCCCAATTGAGTTATACCAAATGTTCAAAGGTGAACTGGTGCTTATCCTACAAAAACTCTTTCCAAATATTGAGAAAAAAGGAATACTACCAAACACATTTTACAAAGCCAACAGTACACTGATAGCAAAACTAAACAATGACAATGCAAAATAAGCAAAGTACAGGTAAATCCCCCTAATGAACACAGATGCAAAAATCCTCAATAAAATCTTAGCAAACCAAATCCAACATTGTTTTAAAAGGATAATACACATCCAAGAGGAATTTATTCCTTGGACACAAGGATGATTTAAAATCTGAAATCAATTAATAAAATTAAACGGATCAACAAAACAAAAGCAAAAACCATATGATCATGACAATAGATGATGAAAAATAATTTAAGTTCAGCATCCATTTATGATGAAGACCCCAAAAAAACTTAGAATAAAGGAACATACTTTAACATAATAAAAACCATATATGACACACAGCTAACATTATTCTTTTTTCTTGTACTTTTTAATTTATTTTAATTTTATGTTTTAATTTATATATATTTTACATAATTGTTCATTTTTGTACAATGATTTCTTTCTTTTCCCAGGTATAATCTCCCTAGAATTTCCACCACCAATTCACCCATGCACCATCACCATAGTCCTTTGTGCTCTTCTTCATTTTGGTCTCTCCCCCTCCCCCTCCCCTGAAGAATGTCACTGGTTTATATCTGTCAGGTTTTTTTTTTTTTTGCTCTGTTGTGATTGATTGATTGATTGATTGATTTTATTGTTATTGTTTATTCCCCCGATTCCTTATTTGGTTCACCTATATTCCTCTTATAAGTGAAATCATCCGATATTTTTCTTTCTCCTTCTGACTTATTATTATTATTTTTTTGTAATAGTGTATTGCTTTATTGGGGGAGGGAGATAGAAGGAAGGGAGAGGGATACCATGGTTGGGTGTAGGATGAGCCATGTTGGACATTTTTTCATATACCTGTTGGCCATTTGCATTTCCTCTTTGGAGAAGTGTCTTTTAAGTTGTTCTGCCCATTTTTTGACTGGATTGTTTACTCTGTTTTTGTTGAGTCATGTGTTCTTTGTTTATCTTTGTGATCAATCCCTTATCAGATGTATGGAGTGCAAAAAATTTTCTCCCAGTCAGTAGGGTGTCTCTTCGTTTTGGTTAATGTTTCTTTTGCTGTACAGATTTTTAGTTTGATGTAATCCCACTGTTTATCTTTTCCTATACTTTCTTCATTTGGGGCGATGTCTTTAAAGATTTTTTTTTTTTTCGGAAGAGAAATAATTTATTAAGGCAGTTTCAGCACAGATCTTACAAGCACAAGTGGAAACATTTAACAGAGCAGAGGAGGAGGGGGGAAAAAAACAAAGATTTTCTGAAGCATGGGATTTAATAAAAAGATTCCAATTATTTTATTTACCCTGTGTGTTACTCCCATTCGGTGCATCTTCCCATAGTCCTTGGTGTTCAGTTATGTCTTGGATCCTACCCATGGGGAAAAGGTCCCCTCCAGATTCAGCTGGCCGAAAGGAAAGGTCATGAAGGGAAGGGTTAAAGGTTATTGAG
>PVIJ01021657.1:0-18023 GCA_004024925.1 Scalopus aquaticus | reverse complement strand
CTTTGGAGAAGTGCCTTTTGAGCTCTTCTGCCCATTTTTTGACTGGGTTGTTGGCTTTGTTTTTGTTGAGTTGTGTGAGTTCCTTGTAAATTTTTGTTATTAGTCCTTTATCAGATGTATTGTGTGCAAAAATCTTTTCCCAGTTGGTAGGGTGTCTGTTAGTTTTGGTTAATGTCTCTTTTGCTGTACAGAAGCTTTTAATTTTGATGTAATCCCATCTGTTTATCTTGTCTTTCACTTCCTTCGCTTTGAGGGATGAGACTTTCAAGACTTTGCTGAGATGTATGTCATGTAGAGTTTTGCCTATATTTTCTTCTATACATTTTATGGTTTCAGGTCTTACATCCAGGTCCTTTATCCATTTTGAGTTGACTTTTGTGAAGGGTGTGAGGTAGTAGTCTAGCTACTCAAAATAATAGACCAGTTCAGTAAAGTAGCTGGATACAAAATCAACGCACAAAAATCAGTAGCATTCCTCTGTGCAAACACCCAATCTGAAGAAGAAGAAATTAAGAAATCCATCCCCTTCAAAATCGAAACCAAAAAAAAAAAAATACCTGGGAATAAATCTAACAAAAGACATAAAGGACTTATACAAAGAAAACTACATAACTCTGTTGAAAGAAATAGAAGAAGACACAGGAAGATGGAAAGGCATCCCTTGTTCATGGATTGGAAGGATTAACATTATCAAAATGGCAATCCTACCAAAAGCAATTTACAGATTTAATGCTATCCCAATAAAAATCTCAATGACATTCTTCAAAGAAATAGATCGACTACTGATGAAATTCATATGGAACTACAAAAAACCTCGCATAGCTAAAGCCCTCCTAACTAAAAAGAAAGAAAACGGAGGAATTTCACTCCCTGATTTCAAATTATACTACAGAGCCATAATAATTAAGACAGCATGGTACCGGAACAAAACCAGACAGAAAGACCAATGGAACCGAATAGAATACCCAGAATTAAAGCCACATATCTATGAACAGCTAATCTTTGACAAAGGAGCAAAGAAAATGCGGTGGAACAAGGACAGTCTATTTAATAAATGGTGCTGGGAAAACTGGACAGCCACATCCACTCTTATTTTAAAGAAATCAGTTACAGACTACTTTAGAAATCTTTTTTTATATATATATTTTTTATTGTTATTTATGTCTTTTACATTTTTTATTCCCCTTGGGTAGCCCACCGCCAATTCAACCGTGATCCATCTCCATGGTCCCTTGTGTTCTTTTCTATTCCATTTTGTGCCCTTTTCTCCCTCCCCCCACCCCCCGCTGATTGTCTCTCTCCTATTTGGTTTCCTTATAGTCCTGTTACAAGTGAAACCATTCTATATTTTTCTCTTTCTTTCTGGCTTATTTCACTGAGTATGATCCCCTCTGTTTCCATCCATGTCGCTGCAAATTTCATGTGTTTATCTTCTTTTAATGCTGAATAGTATTCCATTGTGTATATGTACCACATCTTCTTGATCCAATCATCTATTTTTGGACATCTGGGTTGAAATCTTTTAGGAAACCAAAATACATTTAAGAACTGCTTTACACAGTGTATATAATTATGAACTACATATATACCTCAAAACCTACAAATCACAAATGCAGAGAAAATAGTCTATCAGAAGGCTGGAAACAATAAATAACAAAAAAATATCTTTTAAAGTTATAGAACACCCCCAGAAATAAAATGATCAAATTTATAATTTATAGAAACATGGAAATTTATTTTAAAAACTTTATAGAAAATGGAAATTCTTCCATCAAAAGGAAATACTTCAGTAAAAAAAAAAAATTGCAGTGAAAAAAAATACCTGAGTATATGCCATATATCAGAGACTTAAAGCAGTCACAGTAAAATTTATAAGCAAACATATGACAGAAGTATTTTGTACAAATTCAACTAACAAAACCAATACCAGCATCAGTGATAGTGGACAGTGTCAATATCAGACAGAATTTCTTCCTTACAATCCTTTTTATATGAAGAATCATTTTATTACCAACAATATAATCTCAGTAGAGTTGAAACTATTATAAACCTTGCAGTGCCTAATAACACTACCCCAGTGTATTGGCAGGAAAGATGTTAGCAATATGAAACGAAACAAACACAACAGCAGTAAAAGATTTTGACTTGTCAGTTTTTAACAAGCTACACAGGTAAATAGAAAGTGAGGCTGTAAGTTAAAATGCATATTAAAGTGAATACATTGTCTATCATTCAGTATTCTTTGGAGAAAATTAACTTTTTTTAAAAGATTTTTTAAATTTATTTATGCATACAAGCTGGGGTACAGGCCAGAGGCATGGGGCAGCGAGAGGTTTCACCAGAGACAGAGTGGGGAGCGGAACAGGCAGATTGATGGAAATACACTGCTGAGGGGAGCAGCGGGTGAGGCAGGAGAGGTCTGCCGTGCCATGTGGGAATCTCCCCAGCCTGGCGTTGAACTCCCTTCACCGCTGCCAACAGCTCCACAAAGCAGAGCTTAACTGCTGTGCCACCAGGTAGGTCCCAGAAAATTAACTCTTATGTTGTAACCAGTGAACATAGCTTTTTTCCTTCTGTAACTGATAGATTGTTTCATTGGTCACATATTAGGCTGCAATATAAAACACATTAAATTCTAAAATAAGACCACTCTGATTGAAATGCAGTGAACTCAACACCATTAGTTATTAGGAAAGTAATAATCAAAATTACAGTGAGATACTCTTCACACCCACTGGGATGACTTAAAAACAATATTGGCAAAAATGTAGAGAAATTGTTGGTGGCTTTGTAAAATGATGCAAATGCTGTAGAATACAGGTCCACATGCATGTTCAGCAGTTCCTTAAAATGTTAAATCTGGAATTACCACACACCCCAGAAATTCTCCTCCTAGGTACATACCAAAGAAGGTACAACATCTGTCAGCAGAAAAATCTGTGCACAAAAGTTTATAATAACACTACTAATTATAACCTCAAAGTAGAAACAACCCAATATCCATCAGCTAGCTAGAGGTAAAATGGGGTATATCCATGTAATGGCTTATTCAGTGATAAAAAGGAATGACATACTGGAACATGCTATGATGTGGGTAGGCCTTGAGAAGACTATGCCAAGTGAAATAAACCAGTCACAAAAGACCCACATACTCTGTGGTTCTGTTTATATGAAATGCACTCATGGAGAGAGAAATCAGATGAAGTGCTGTTTTTTTAAGGTGATGAAAATGTTCTAAAATGACATTGATGCGATGATTACATAACTGAATATTCTAAAAAACACTGTGTTAAATACATTGTAAAGTGAATTTTATGGTATGTATATTATATGTCAGCAAAATTGTTATAAAAATGCAGTGGAACTAGAAATTAATATGAAATATTTTTTAAATTAGAAGTGAAATAGTATGCTCAAACAAATTTTGAATGATAGAAAACATTAAAACTCTAACATAGATTATTTATAATTTTCCTAAAATTAAAATATTACATGTAAGAACTGACAGGATATAAAAGAAATCGGTTTTAAAACTAGTCCACAAGGAAAACAAATTACTGACCTAACAACCAGTGGAATTAATAAATAACTGGCACAATCTGATGTTTGAAAGGTCAATAGAATAGACAAACATTTGGAGAAGCAGGAACTTTTAATTCCAGGCTAGTCTCCTATGGTTACCCCTGGATGCTGATCACATTTTTCATATAAGTCCTTTCCTGGACAAGACATGGTATAAATAACACTTTTAAAGGTCATGAGGATTGCTTTTTTAACTGTAATGTAATGAAAATGGAGATTTGTTGGATTTCTCCAAAGTTCTGAAAGGGCTTTGAATTAAGAGAAATAAATGCTGGAAGGATTTTTTTTTTTTTTCTAACCTACCTCTTCCTTCTCTAAAAGGACAGGCAGACCAGGATGAGAACCCCAGAAGTCTTCTAGCTCCCTGTTATGTCCACATTCAAATGACTCCTAATCTGTGTGTGTGTTTGGGGTGGGGGGTGGAGGCAGACAGTGTCACAGATGTCTCTGAAAACTTGAAGTTAAATGCCTTCTCCCTGGAAAAAATATGCCCATGTCCCTTTGTTTCCTATGCCAGTGAGGTCATAGACTCCTCTGTGTGCCCTTCACAATAGAAATGATGGCAAGGACACAGTTTGACATTTCAGTTAAGTGCAATGGTTCGCTCACGTTTTAGTCCTAGTGCCTTCCTTACAATCTTGAAACTACAAAGGACCCCAGCGAATTCTGTTCATGTGGGTAGGTAATATTGCTCAATCTTTAGCATTTTCAAAATTAAAAAAAAAATTTCATTTAAAATGACAATAAACCCTTGATGTGGTAATATAGATAACAACTAAAAAAAATTACACGACAACAAAAATGATAGTTATTTTGTGATTTTTTTTGCCAATAGACAGCTCATATCTGACCGTTTTGTCATGGGCATCTAGCACCTGGAAAACTACAGTGTATAATCAAGGAAATTGAATAAGAAGGCAAACTATGGCATTGTAGCAGAAAAATCATTTTGACTTTGCAGAACCCCTCAAAGACTCTTGGGACCCCCCCCCATATGGGTCTCTAGGCCACACTTTATGAAAATGTTTTCTTCATGAAGTTCCACAGAACAGTTATCATTCAAAATGTTAGCATATTAAACAAAGGCAGCATATCCAAAGGCTTTGGAAAACACATTTTTCTATGGCAGGAGTTCTGAAACTTCAAGTTCAGGATCACTGGGAAATTGGTCTCAGGCTGGAATTTGGAGGCGCTGCTGCGTTTAACAATAGGGCCACTGGGTGGCACTGCTGTTCCACTCTAGATGGCGTAGATGTGCATTGGTGTCCGGAAACGGTCCCTAGTTTGAGAAAGCCCAAATTCCCTGGAAAGCCTGAGATGTACACTATACTTTCTCTCTCCTCACAAGTAGTAATTAAAAGTTGCCACAGATGGCAATACAAAGTCATTTCTTCTCGGAACAAAGGACATTTTTCACTTCACCCCAAACCGGAGGCTCTTAGCTGACTGAATCTGCCCTGAGGTTTTGGGAGGATCTCCTGAATTCTTGACTCTGGTCTGGGAATATGACAGGGTCAGAATGTGGAGATGACACAATTAGGGGCCTCAGAGAACTCACTCAGAATGTAACTAAGGGTGACAGAGAAACCAGAATGTTCTCAGCCAAGATCCCCAGACATAGGTCATGCTGATTTAGTTTTTAGTAGTCCCACTTCAGGGGACTGATGAGTGTGTCTGCACTGAGACAGGAGCGGACATGTTGAGACCGCTGTCCGGAGGGGGCAGCAGCTCCATGGAGCAAGGGGTCCCTTTGAATTTGGTTAATTTGGTCCAGCCAATGTCTAATTTTACCTTGTCACCTTCCTCACTAAAAAAGGGGGAAATGACCCCAAATCTCTAGTGATAAGCCTCAACTGTGTACAGTGAGAGCCTGAAGGAGGAGGGAATGTTCAATTCTGCTGGGAAGGAGGAGGAGAGAGAAGGTGTAATGCGAAAGGTGTTCACGGGGGACTTGACCTGGATCTGACCGCTGAGTTTGTGTTGAGTAATCTTGTGGGACTGTGATCGGGGCTGCGGAAGGACATTTCAAGCAGAAGTAAAGCCAGTCGCAAAGATACCAGGAGACCTATGTCAAACTGCAAGAAGTTCCCTTTGTACAGAATCTGGGGAACCTACGGCTAACAAGCAAAGCTGAACCGGTAACTAGTGAGCAGGTGGGGGGGGGGTACTCCAGCAGAGAAGTGTAGCTTAGATTGTTAGTCAGTTCACTTCTCAAATTTGCTCAGATAATTTAGGCACCCATTCCAACTATTATTTTTTGTGGGGGAGGAGGTTGCAATACTTTATTTTTTAAATTAATGACATTTTACATCTTTTTCTCCCCAGTATAGGATTTCCCTTCTCAGGTGTGGTAACCATAGCTCTCTCACCACCAAAGCACTAAGAGTCCTCAACCAGAGGCCCTCAGGCTTCCTCCCCACCTGTTTTTCTCCTCTGCCCCTCGCTCTCCCTCCTTGGCTACCGTCCAATTCATGGCAAATCACGTTGATTTGGGGCAGAAAGCACTCAGGGCTGAGTCCTTAAGGAGTGACATCCACCACTGCTCATGGTCAGTCAGGGTCGGTGCTGTCCCCTGCCCCTGCCCCATGTCTTCATTTTGTCCACAGGGACAGCAGAAAGACAGATTTTTTTTTTTAAACATACAAGCCCGGGTACAGGCCAGAGGCGTGGGGCAGCGAGAGGGTTCACCAGAGACAGAGCAGGAAGCAGAACAAGCAGATCAGAAATACACTGCTGAGGGGAGCAGCGGGCGAGGCAGGAGAGGTCTGCCGCTCCATATGGGATCCTTCCCGGCTGGGCGTCGGACTGGCATGGCGCGCTGCCGGCAGCTCCACAGCGCAGCGCTCAACCGCTGCGCCACCAGGGAGGCCCCAGAAAGACAGATATTTAATTGAAATTCTCTGTGCACATAGCTTTTTCCTGGTCTCTCAGTCTCATAACCATGTTAGATAAAGATAAAAAGATTATTTTGGTGTGACAGCTTTAAGAACTTACGTTGATTTCTTAATCACCATCCTCTTCTTCTCCATTAGAAAGCCCATTTTAGAATTTAACCAATAAACCCTTATTCTATGGTGCGAACACCTTTTTTCTTTCTTGAAACTAGACCGACATTCATCCTTTTTAAGGACCTCAACTGCTCCTCCATTATCCAAGTAGAGCCATCTAATCTCATGCTTCTCCCAACACATTGGGAACTGATCTGTCTGGATTTGGGGCAAAAAAGAGCCCTTCATCACCTGGATTCTGCTTACCCGTCCAAAATTTCTTCTGCATCCCAGGGTAACTCTCAGCACCCCCCATTGCTGTTTCTCTGCATGCTGTTTCATCTGCCTTGACGATATCTTCCTTCTCTGTTCCTTGTTCCTTTTTCCATTTTAAAGTATATGTAAACTAAAAAGTCAAATACCTAATAAGCCTTATGAAAAATACTGTCTCCTGAACTTCCCCTGCTCCCTCCTTCATTCCCACTTTCTAGCGACAACCATTTTCTATTGTTCTTTGGGGATTTATTGCTAAATCCATGTTGCTAAGTAGCGTATTTCTACTACCAAACTTTTGATTTTTCAGTTTTAGGAATTACCTATTGAATTCTCACCATGGAATATGAAGTTTTGCTCTCTTTAGTACCTCCTAACCCACCTCCACAATTTCCTAGGTCTCCCAATAGACTTAAATCATCATTTTAGTTAAATCAGTATTCAGTGTTTACATAATTATGACTATGTTCACAGCATGCCCATGTCGGAAAGCACGATTACAGTTCCTTTCTTGTACAACTTTTAATTTTCCCTGGAGTTAGTAATTGTCTTGTTTCTTCATTTGTGTGGTTTTCTGTTCACCTACCACTAATTCTAGTACCTAGACATTCTTCCATGGATATAAGTTTCCTCTCAATATATTCCCACACATCAGGAAATCTACCAGGTTCATCTTCCCAGATGAACCTTCCAACTCCATAAAAAAACTAGAAGGACGAAAACAAACTATTAAATAATTCAAGAATATTTGTCCATGAACTTCTGGAGTATAAAGGTGCATCAGGGACCAACATAGTGGGAGCTTCACACCAAGCACATCACTGCAAAATTTCAGAACATCTGAAATTTAGGCCTGCTGAGCAGCTGTCTTCCTGAGTTCGTTTCCTCATCATCCTAGAATTCTTTCTCTCCTGTGCTGGATCCCTCACTTCCTGGATTCTGTGTCTTCTTGCCTTTAATTATTCCTTCCCTTTGCCAGTCCGTATTCTGAAGTAGATTCTGAAGTACATAAAGGAGGTAAATTCTTTTAAGACATGCATGGTTGAGAATGTGTTTCTTTCATTCATATGTTTGGCTGCTAGCTTGGCCACATATAGAATTCTGGATTGGAAGTTATTTTTCCTGAGAACTCTAAAGGCATTGTTTCATGTTTTCTAGCTTCCAGTGCTATTGCCAGTGGATTAGTGGTAAGTGCAGAGAAGAAAACTAAGCAAATCTAATGCCATTTTGTTCTTGATCCTTTGACTGTGACTTACTGAACATTAAGGTCTTCTTCATACCTGATGTTCTGAAATTTTATGTGCTATGTGCAGATTCCTTTATTAGGTATGGTGTCATTCTCTTCCTCCCTATTCCCTATCACAGAGAGGTGAATGGCTCGATTGTCCTGTCAGTAGAAAATCCTTAAATAAGCATATTTTCCTCACTCCTACTTCAACTCCCCTAGGGGGAAGTAGTAGTGGAATTGAAGACCTAATGTCTCTTAAGGAATTGCCTTCAAAAATGGACCATGCAGAGGGCTTGGTCACTTCTCTCAAGAATGAGATGAAAAGATGTGGAACTAAGGGTAATTTGGGGACAGGATAAATTGGATTGTTTTGGTTGGCAAGTCAGGTAGGATAAGCATACTGTCTTGGTTCTGGAAGGATTGGTGTTCATGATCACCCTCTCATTATGGCAGATGAGGTGTGATCAGCAGTGAGTGTTGTAGCCTTACAGACCTTCTTGAATGTTCCCTGGCTCTAGAACCCCCTTATCTAGATCACTCTAAAGAAGGCAAAGCCACTAAAACTGGTCTGGGTTGAGCCTCTTAACAGCTTATAAGACATATGAAGGTCTTGTGTTCAGCTCTCTATACATATTGTTGCAGAAAGCAGCTAACAGTGAAGGAAGGTGTAAGACACCTCATTGTATGAATTGGGCAATAATTCTGCCTCTTCCCCTCTGGGCAGTAGATCAAGAATCACAACTCACCAAGAACCCACCCAGTACTTGCATAGATTAGCTGGAATGTGATCTTTAGTTGGAGAATATATATTGTAGAAAATCAACCTAGGGCAGCAGCCTTAACTGCTGGGAGTTCCACTGAGTCGGGACTTTGGAAACAAGTGAAGTGAGGCTGGGGTGGGAGTGGGGGGGAGGTGCATCTGGTAGTTCAAGCAGACTGTGTGTTGGAATCAAAGCTAAGAAGGGCCAGAATCACAACAGGGACCAATTTTGTGAGTCTGATCTGAGAAATGAGATGTGGATGGAATGAGATGATGCTTAAAGAAGTTGGTTTGGACCCAACACCTAAGCCTTGGCAGTATTTCTCTTTGCTAAGCTGCTGTGGCTTCATGAGTGCTGTTTAAGATCCCAGCTCCTGTTAGCAGCTGATGGCCCCTGCGGTGTGACATTTCACTCCATGACAGCTCACCACTCAGTGTGGTGACAGTGTTGAAGCAGGACCTATCTAGGGCAAGAGAAGAATGTGAGAGAGCAAGTGAAGGGAGTGGGTGGGATCATACATCTGTCTGGGGAAATAAACCTGTCAGGAGCCTGTTGGCCTATTTGGGTCACTGACATGATGTGAAATGCTGACACGGAATCCAGGCAGCCTTGCAGGCTGATGACTGACCGTTTTGACATCATCAGATAGGCGCATGGCAGGAGGAATAGGTTTTTGTGGCCAGAGTCGCTGCATTAGGAGGAAAAGAAATTGCAGCTCCGGAATGGACAGACACAATCCTCCTCCACATCTCTTCTTCCTTTGCTTATTTTCCTTCTTAGAATGGGTTTCAACTATAAATGAAATTTGGACATGGATCTGGTAAATACATCAGTTACCCTTAGAAAACCGTGAGAGGCTCAGAGAAAAGGTCAAATGAGGCCAGAAATTTTCCAAGTGGCCTCTGAGACAATCTGAGTCCTTACACTCCTTTGGTGAAGGCCCTCAAGTGTCATGTTGAGAACGGGGTGCAGGCGTCAAGCGCACTGGACTCAAGTCCCAGCTCTGCCTCCCCTTAGCTGTGAGCGGGCCTCTTGAGGTGCTCGTTCCCACACTTAGAAAAGTAGGAAAAATGTCAGACCGCCTCACTGGCTGGTTATGAGTGTTGCTCAAGAGCCCATGACCGACTGTCTCACACAGCCTGGTCCTCAAGGGCCCCACAGAGTTTATAAACAGAGGGCTGATATTTAACATTTTATTGAAGTAACATCACATTATAATAACATTTTACAAGTTTTGGGTGTGCGTCTTTATAATCAACATGCGTATACACTACAATAAGTCCACCTCTCAACGTCAAATAGCATCCTTCACTCTGTATTTGACCCCTTTTACTGATTTACCCACTGCCCCCTACCCCTTCCCTTCTGGTAGCCACTACTTTGGTCGTATGGCCTAAATGTTATTTCTCTTTTATTTAGTTTATTCATTTGTTTTTTCTCTACATGCCACATATGAGTAAAGTTACTTTGCCTTTCTTCTGACTTGGTTCACATAGCCGAATCCCCTCTAGGTCCATCCATATTGTTGCAGATGGCAGGATTTCATCTTTTTTTTTTAACTGATTAGTATTTTATCTAATCACTTGTTGATGGGTGTTTGGGTTGTTTCCAGCTCTTGTCTGTTGTAAGTAATGCTGCAGTATACATGATGAGTGCAGGTAGCTCTTTGAATTAATGCTTTTATGTAATTTGGGAAAATACCCAGAAGTGGGTGGCTAAATTGTATGGAATTTCTGTTTTCATTGATTTTCATTGAGGGAATGTTGGTTTACCTCATTGTTTGGACTTGGCAAGTCCCCCCGTCCTGTGGTATGACCATAGTATACCCTTCCCAGAAGCTTCTGTATTGCTTCACTTTGTAATTTTCAAGGTGTCTCCATGCTGTTCTCCGTAATGGTGGGAATGCAGATTGGTGCTCCCTTCCAGAAAGCGCTGTTTTCACTGCTACTATGGCTAGAGAGTGATGACTGGCCACCTGGGTTGCCCTCTACCTGTGAGCAGGCAGCAGGGACCACTTCTTGGTCACTCTGGGGACATGACCTAAACTTGACCAAAGAAATAAGTCTTCCAAAGAGTGGGGGGGGGCAGGGGATGCAGAGGCAGCCTCCTAAAGTTCTAAGCATCCCAGCAGGAAATGGCAATGAAAGCATTTCATGAACCCTAATCATCCTGTTTTCTGAGAAGTAGTACACTGGCATAAACAGAACGTGGACTTAAGAGTAAGACAAACATGGGTTCCAGTTCTGACTCCCTTCACTTTGGACTCAAGGTACTGAGATATTTCCATCTGTTAAAATGGTGCCATCAGTACTTGCCTTGCAAGTTGTGACTAGGATTAAAGGAGCCATATGTGTTGAAATAGCTTACCTGATACCTTGTGCTTAGAAGGCGTTCTTTGATGAATGTTGGTGTTTTTCTTCCCATGGTTGCTCTTCTGTTGCCTCCTCAAGCAGCTCTGATGCATAATTCAGAACCCAGATGCCAGGGTAGAGAAAAATATTGAGATGAGAAATGATAGAATCAACATGAAATAATATCTAATAGGTTGGAGCACCAAGGTTAAAAAAAAAGTAAGACAAATGTAATAAGAATAGCTGTGGAAACTGGCATTTTATTTCAATATCAATTTTGTGCATGAATGTATGATGGATATGTGTATATGTACAAATGGGTGTGTGTGCACATAGTGAGTTTGCATGAGCACAGCTCACATCTCAGTCCTGACTGACAATTGCCACACCCAAGTTAATGGAATTTAGAGTTCCATTGTGGCCAGAATGGTCAAACCATCCCTAGGGGATTCTGCCATGTCAGGGGGTTCTCAGATGGCACTCTGATATGCCAGAGCCTCTCTGGGGACATAAGTGGTGAGTACCCTCAGGAATGACTGAAGGAAACATGGAACTTTTGTATGAAAAATAAAAGAATAAGGAAAAACATAGCAGCTATTTATTTAGTAAGTTTAGGGACTACTTTATGAAAGAAAAGATACAAGCAATAGCATGAAAATGGAAATTTCCAGAAGACAATACAGACAAAGAGGATAGGACTAAAGTACTAAATACTAAAATACTACTTAGTATTTTAAAATACTAAATACTAAAACTTTTGTTCACTCCTATGCTCATTCTCTCACCTGGCAAACACTGAATTTTCTCTGGGCTTTAAACATTATTATGTGGGCCTCTCTGGTGGCACAGCAGTTAAGCGCTGCTCTGTGGATCTGTTGGCAGTGGCAACGGGAGTTTGACGCCTGGCCGGGGAGATTCCCACTTGGTGCGGCAGACCTCTCCTGCCTCTCCTGCTGTTCCCCTCAGCAGTGTATTTCAGTTGATC
This sequence comes from Scalopus aquaticus, assembly GCA_004024925.1. NCBI lineage: Eukaryota > Metazoa > Chordata > Mammalia > Eulipotyphla > Talpidae > Scalopus > Scalopus aquaticus. The sequence continues at coordinate 5,856 of PVIJ01021657.1, read as the reverse complement.
TGCCTGTTCTGCCTCCACTCTGTCTCTGGTGAGCCCTCTTGCCGCCCCATGCCTCTGGCCTGTACCCCAGTTTGTATGTATAAATAAATAAATCTTTAAAAATAAATAAATAAACATTATTATGCATGGACAGGGATATGCTGATCAATGCGTAATCATCATCTCTTGAGAAGAAAAGGTCCTGATTTATAGCATCTGTCAATATCTGTGGTGTAAACACTCCCACCAGCACTGAACTGGAGGCCACTATTGTCAAGGTGGAATTGGGAGAGATGTGTGCGGGCTGGCTTCAGTGCAGCCCTGCCTGCAGTTCTGAGGATATAGAATTCAAGGCTCAGCCTTGATACCTAGGAAAACTATATTTTAGTGGGGGAACCCACTTGAATTTTGCTGTGACCTGGAGTGTACTTGGTTCTGAGAGAAGACCCAAACCCATTGGGGAGGATGAGACTAATTGGGATTGGTGGAGAAGAAATGCAGGGAAGGGCATTCTGACTGAGGAGCAGAGGCTGCAAGCATGCAGACATGCAGAAGACCGCAACATGAGGTTCGGCAAGTTGTCTGGTTTGATTGGAGTAGAGAGAATAAGGCTCATGCAGGAAGGCTGACACTGGAGATCCGCCACAGCCAGAACATGATAATGAATTTGAGGCTAATTTCAAAGGCAACAAGGATGGTATGAAAGGTTTTTAACAGATATTGTGATGTTTGCATTTTAGAAAGTTTAATTTGAGGATCGGAAAATAGAATGCATTAGGTCAAGACAGAAATAGAAGCAGCTGTGAGAGACATACATAGGTAACTGGCAAAACAGATGATGGATAAAGGCAGCATTAAGGGCAAATACAAATGAGGGCACACATGTGAGTGATGTCAAAGACTTTAGAATAGATAATAGATGGGACAAGATGATGAGGGAAAACATAGGCATGGTTGTGATGGATTTGCAAAGGAAGGAAGGAGGAGAATTAGGGATGGTGAGCAAGTGCAGGGATTACTGGTAGTGACATTCGTCTTGTTTGGAAATAGTTCTTTCAATATCTAACTCAGAGTGCTTTTTCAAATATCAATGTCTGGATTCTATTCGTAGAGAGTCTGACTGACTAGAAGGAGCGGGGTCCATGACTGCATTTTGAAAGCACTGCAGGGAATTCTATTGGACCGGGCTCTCATTTACCTCCTCAGCAGATAGTTGTGATGTGCCAGGGCTCGCCCTTCGTCTTGGACTGCTGCCGGGAATGAAACAGCTTCCCTGCCTTTGCAGACCTTTAAGTAGGAAAGACCAAAAAAAGAAAAAATATAAATATATACAATGATGTTTAGGAAGCAATTCAATCAATAAAGGAACCACAGGATAATAAGATGAGATTTGATAAAAGGTGGGGCTTGGATTGCTATTTTAGATAATTGGAGAACCTCTGAAAAGGTAACATTTTAGGCAGGACATAAAAATAAGTGAAAAAGTTAGAGAAATACTAAGTTACAAAAATAGAGGGAAAGTAACAATGTAATGTAAAGTGGCAGCTTCAGGCAGTTGAGAGGAAATAGCCAATAAACCCTTGAATCTGTCAGTTTATAGAGGAGATCTGGGCTCAGCATATAGATTTGGGGAACAGCAGGATACTGTGGTGGCTGCCACTGTGAGAGTGTGTGGAATGAGAATGGAACCCAGAACAAGAAGGTCTTTTGAAGCAAGTAAGGAAAAGATCGAGGGAAGGAAAATCAAAGGCAACATTTAAGCAGGAAAAAAACAATTTCAAGGAAGAAGTCCAGATTTGTTTAAGGGCTGCCCAGAGGCCAAGTGAGATAGGAGAGAAACCAGTCATACATTTGACAATTGAATAACTTTTTTTTTTTTTTACTTAAGACCTTAAATAGAAAAGAACTTTAATAGAATTAGTGAGCAATAGAGAGAAAGGAATTCATTCCCCAATGAAAAACCCAAAGTTACCCATCTCCCCGTGGGTAAATGCCCAGCCAAACAGGGTTTGCCCAAAGCAGAGCCACTGAGACTCCAAAACTTGCCACAAGTCCAAGGCACCTTCTGGTGGAGACCCATAGGAAAGGGGCAGAAGGGGCCAGGCAAATCTGGAAGGAAAGGAGCAAAATCACATTATGAGCCAAGATAAAGGCTGCCATTGCCAGCTTTTCCATGGGTCTCTCACCCACATCTCTGCCAATGTCTCCTTCCGTGTCCCCGTTACATGTTCCATGTTGCCGCAAGTCCCTGGGGCAAGTCCACGCTGAGAAGCAAGCGCAGCATGTCTCTGCCCCATGACTTATCTTGAGAACAATTTCAGGGTAGCTGGGGGGAGGGGTGTGGTGCAACAAATAGAACGTAAAAAGTGGAGATAGTTGAGGCAAAGCCACTCTTACAGAAGGCTGGTGAGAGAAGTCCTGGAGTGGGGAAAGGAGGGCGTAGGCTGGAGGGAGACGTTTTAAGATGGAGAGTCTTGGACATTTATGTACATTAAGGGAAAGGAGAGAGACAGAGATTGAGAACGAATTAGGAAAACACTGTAGCAGGCGAAGGGAGTTAGATATCTTCCCCTACAACTAGAAGGAAGGATGGGTGTGTGTGCAAGACCCTTCTGGGCAGGTTGGGGAGATTTATTTGCTAGGAAGTGATAGTTAAAACTGCTTGGGAAGAGTTGGCTGGCCCTGTGGTCCAGGCAGAGTTGAGGGGCATGGCAAGGGCATGAAACTCTTGTCCTTGGAAGTAGGTTAGTAAGGAGACAGGGCCACGCACCAAGGTTGGAGTGCAGTTCAGCTTAGTTACTGCAGCTGCCTTTGAGGTACAGGCCAGTGTGCCCTGTGTTTTGGGGGTGGGGTCTGAGGGCATTTGGTGTCCCAGGTAAGGGGGCCAAGGAGGAGGGAATTGGATGGGCCTGGTGTTGGGGTTTCACCCCAGGAGTTTGGAAAGAAAATTAGCAGTGCTATGAAAGGAGGCTCCATTGTTTCTGGAAGGAAAGCTTATCATGGGAAGAGGGGTCTGGTCAGCTCTCCCTGGAGGAGGGTCTGAGCTGATCTGAGAACCGCTTGCATCAGCATCCCCACGGAGTCTTGCTCTCAGTGAATCTGCCCCATGGAGCCTTAGGTTTGCGTTTTCATAAGCTTCTCAAGTGGTTCCAGTGTATATAAAAGCTGAAACACTTCCAGAGGCCTAAATTCCCTTGACAAAATCCGGATGAGTCTCTAGCCCCATTAAAACGTCCCCAAATGGCCACAGATCAGCTACTGAGGGGATGCGTGCTCCTTTGTCTCCCACCCGGCAGTGCAGACGTCAGAATTTCAACTTCCTCCTGCAACTTGGGCAGCTCCCAAGAGTGCGTCCACACCAATATCGAGTCAATAGCAAGAGGGCAGCCCTCAGCTCTGGCATCCTCCCACGGACAACCCCCTCCCCACGGCTCCCTGCCTTGACCAGGCCTTCTCAGAGGGGCTGCAGAAATGTGAGGACCCATTCCCTGGAGAGCTGGGAGGGCTCTTGCCACTGCTCTCCAAGGAGCCCCTCCGGGTGAACTGTCCATCCTCCTGCTGGCTCTGCCACCTTCACCCCGGAGCGCCTGGTAGATCCCCCTCCCCCGCAGCTCCCAGACACCCCTTCATCGACTGAGAGCGGGAATTTGAGAGCCAGAATTAATTAGGCAAATGTCAGGCGGGCATGAGTCACCACAGCCCAGAGTATTTTAGTCGCTTACAAATGGGAACCCGCACAGCTAGGAAGAGCCTGCGGCTCTGTCAGCCGCCCACACAGGCACTGACTTAGGAGCGGCACTGGGGGCGCCTTGCTTCACGGGAGAGCTTTATGTCTCTGCCTGGTGTGGGTGTCCTAGCGGGTAGGGGGTGATGTAACTGTCACCCTCTAAGGGAATCCTTGTCATAGTCTGTTCAGATAATGGACGCTGATACAAATATGTCAAATTGGAGGCTCGTTTAGGCTATAAATCCAAAGAAAATTCTCAGAGGCTTTTAGGGAAAGAGCAACCTGCCCATCTTGAATGTCTTTTTTTTTTAATAGATATTTTATTATTTTTGTTATTCATATCTTTTATATTATTGTGTGTTCCCCATGAGTTACCCACCACCTGTTCACCCATAGAGCCATCACCATAGTCCCCCGTGCTCCCCTCTTCCCCCCTCTTGAGCCCTCACCCTCCCCTCCTTCCCTGCTGAATGTTGCTTTCTTATTTGGCTCCCCTATATTCCTGTTATAAGTGAAACCATTCGATAATTTTTTCTTTCTTTCTGGCTTATTTCACTGATCATGATCCCTTCTAGATCCGTCCATGTTTCTGCGAATTGCATGTGTTTGTCTTTTTTGAATGCTGAATAGTATTCCATTGTGTATATGTACCACATCTTCTTGATCCAGTCATCTATTTTGGGGCATCTCGGTTGTTTCCAAACCTTAGCTATTGTAAACAGTGCTGCAGTAAACATGCAGGTGCATGTATCCTTTCGGATTAGTGTTTTTGTGTCCTTTGGGTAGATTCCCAGTAGTGGTATTGCTGGGTCATATTTCCATTTCTAGCAGTTTGAGGAAACACCACACAGCTTTCCATAGTGGTTGGATCAATTTGCATTCCCACCAGCAGTGTAGGAGAGTTCCTTTTTCTCCACATCCTCGCCAACATTTGTTGTTGCCTGTTTTATTAATGTGTGCCATTCTCACTGGCATGAGGTGGTATCTCATTGTGGTTTTAATTTGCATTTCCCTGATTATAAGTGATGTTGAACATTTTTTCATATACCTATTGGCCATTTGCTTTTCTTTGGAGAAGTGTCTTTTTAGCTCTTCTGCCCATTTTTTGACTGGATTGTTGACTTTGTTTTTGTTGAGTTGTGTGTGCTCTTTGTAGATTTTTGTTATCAGTCCTTTATCGGTTGTGTTGTGTGCAAAGATCTCCCAATTAGTAGGGTGTCTGTTTGTTTTAATTATTGTCTCTTTTGCTGTACAGAAGCTTTTTAGTTTGATGTAGTCCAAGCTGTTTATCTTTTCTTTCACTTCCTTCACTATGGGGGAAGTGGTTTTAAAGATTTTGCTGAGATGTATGTCATGTAGGGTTTTGCCTATTTTTTCTTCTATAAACTTTATGGTTTGCGGTCTTATCTCCAGGTCTTTTATCCATTTTGAGTTGGTTTTTGTGCATGGTGTGAGGTAGTGGTCTGGCTTCATTTTTTTGCATGTAGCAGTCCAGTTCTCACAACACCATTTATTGAACAAACTAATCTTGTTCCATTGTATATTCTTCGCTCCTTTGTCGAAGATTAGTTGTCCATAAATATGTGGATTTATTTCTGGGTTTTCTATTCGGTTCCATTGGTCCATGTGTCTGTTTTTGCTCCAGTACCATGCTGTTTTAATTATTATGGCTTTGAGGTATAGTTTGAAATCAAGGAGTGTAATCCCTCCATTCATCTTCTTTTTAGTCAGGATAGCTTTAGCTATTCGAGGTTTTTTGTGGTTCCATATGAATTCCTTCAATATCCGTTCTATTTCTTTGAAGAATGTCATTGAGATTTTTACTGGGATTGCATTGAATCTGTAGATTGCTTTTGGTAGGATGGCCATTTTGATGATGTTAATTCTTCCAATCCATGAGCAGGGGATGTCTTTCCATCTTTTTGTGTCTTCCTTTATTTCTTTTAACAGTGTCTTGTAGTTTTCTTTGTATAAGTCCTTTACCTCTTTTGTTAGGTTTATTCCCAGGTATTTGATTTTTTTGGTTTCGATTTTGAAGGGGATAATTCTTTTAATTTCTTCTTCAGACTGAGTGTTTGCATATAGAAAGGCTACTGATTTTTGTGCATTGATTTTGTATCCTGCTACGTTACTGAATTGGTCTATAGTTT
>PVIJ01021656.1:0-18023 GCA_004024925.1 Scalopus aquaticus | reverse complement strand
GTCTTCTTCTATTTCTTTCAACAGAGTTTTGTAGTTTTCTTTGTATAAGTCCTTTATGTCTTTTTTTAGATTTATTCCCAGATATTTTATTTTTTTGGTTTCGATTTTGAAGGGGATGGATTTCTTAATTTCTTCTTCTTCAGATTGGGTGTTTGCATAGAGGAATGCTACTGACTTTTGTGCGTTGATTTTGTATCCTGCTACTTTACTGAACTGGTCTATTATTTTGAGTAGTTTTCTTATGGAGTTTTTAGGGTTTTGTATATATATTATCATATCGTCTGCAAATAGGAACATACCTCAACATAATAAAAGCCATATACGACAAACCCACGGCCAATATTATACTCAACGGTGAGAAGCTGAAGGCCTTTCCCCTAAGATACGGCACAAGGCAAGGATGTCCACTCTCTCCATTACTTTTCAATATAATACTGGAAGTCCTAGCCAGAGCAATTAGACAAGAGAAAGACATTCAAGGGATCCAAATAGGAAAGGAAGAAATTACACTTCATCTATCTCATAGTCAGAGTAAGGACATATATATTTGGTGTGTTAACATTTATTAGATTTTAGCTTAAGTATTTATTAGAACAAAGTTTTTGGCCTGGGCAGGCCACTTGGCACTCTCAGGGTATAACTAGTAGGACTTGAAGATCTTTTCTTACGTATTTCCTTTGAATAACGCTAACATTTCTACCTTTACGCCCTTTTTTTTCAGGATCCTATAGCAAACTGTATTTCTCATGGGTTTTGACCAAATGAAGTCAGATTTTTATTTCAATCTACTCCTTTTACATTTTAGTTAAAATTCTTGAAGAAAACAAATTACTTTTTATTAGGTTTAGATTGCTGCTGACTCAGATTTAGTTTGTGAGTTAAATTGCCTTTGTGAAGCAAAACATAAGTTGAAAGTCTGCAGAGACACATGTCTTCTGTGAGTGTGTGGTCTAGTCTAGGCCTGTGGATACACATCAGCACAGATATAGCCTCTTTAGAGTATTTCAGGCCTTGTGGCCCTGCATACAGGACGGAGACCTACCTGAGGTTAAAGAGTGTGGGATACAAATGTTATAGTGGAAGGAAGTTTCTGGAGCACTTAGTATTTAGTATCAGGCTAGCTAGTATAGGGTAGGGTGCTAGCCAGAACTTGGGCTTCCAGCACAAACACAAGCTCAACTTGACCTTATGGAACTTGAGTCTCAACCTTATTTGCAAAACATTACTCTGTCTGAAGGCTCAGAGAGGTTCAGGGGTGGCTATGCAGTCCATATGGCCAATGTTTGCCAGTGGAAATTCCCAAGCAGAAGCAGGTCCCTTCCTTGTTTCCTCAATATTCCACCAACCTCCCACCTCCCACATGAATTCTTTGGCTCTGTGAGACAAGTGGATACATATCACCATTTTATTGAAAAGAAACAAGGATTGGAATGTTTGACTTGTTCAAAGTCACACAAGCAATTAATGGCAGGATGGACCTGGGAGGTAATGTTGGAGAGGAGTCCTCCTCGCAGGCCTCATGTGCTCTTGTGGGGAACATCAAGACTCACCGCTCTTTACCCAGGCCATCTGCAGAGTTGTTCTTATAGCTGATGCCCTGGAAAAGCAAGGTAATAGCTCCCCATCCTTCACACCTTAAAGGGCAGTTGAGTTATCCTTCATTATAAGGGCAGTGAATTCCCCCAACTGAGTGTTCTTGGGCTGGGACACAAACCAAATTTATGTGTAGTGTCCTTCTGAGCACACTGGGTCACTCTGGGCAACTCAAGGGCAAGAGGAACTAGTGAAATGATGTTGCTCACGGTGTCGTGAGTAATATGGTCTATTTCTGATCCAGAAGTCTCACATATCCTACCAGCATCCACAAAATGGAAACACATACGCTTGTTAGCTTGTAAGTGGGGTAAAGTTGCATCTTAGACTTGACACTCAGCTTCCTAAGACCTGGTCACGGCTCTCCCCACAATTAGCACCTGATGTAGATGACTCAACCCAAAAGGAAAAACTAATGGCCACAGAGATCATCTATGACATGATTGGATCTGCTCCAAGTTCCTTCTTTTTAATTTCTGGGTCTGGGCTGCTGCTAGCAGGCTTTTAGTGGAGATGACAACAAGTAGCTGACTGCTTTGTTAGTAAGCAGAGACACACAGAAGCCATCAAGGCCAGTGTAGACTAGTCAATGGAGGGGGAAAGGAAGGAAGGAACAGGGAAGAAGAGAGAGAATTAAAACAGAATAAGAGAATCATTGTGCAAACATTTAATTTTCCTTTACCATTTTATGTCTTGTTATGTCATGAGAATGGAAGGGAAGGCAACTGAATCCTTGAGGATGTGGGAAATGGGGGAGAGGAAGCAGATCTGATGGGGGAGAGGGGAGGGATCCACTGCGAGGAGGGCTAACAACTGTAAGAAGAGCTAACAACGGGGAGGACCATGCTTTGTGGCCCAGGGTAGAAGAGAAATGAGGCCAAGGTGATGTCATGACTTTACCATAAGGTATTCATTCAATTTACTTTTCACCTTGCTGACCAGTTCCCAGCAAGAATGCTGAAGAAATATTAGGCAATGAGGAGAGTGTTAAGTGCAAGTGCGTGTTTTAGGCTCTTTAAGATGGGTGACTTTCCTCATCACATAACCCACAGAATGTGGGGCTAACTCTGGCCAAGACACATCAACCACCAAAGAAACCTGAAATGATAGCAGGTGTTTCTCCAAATGACTTTCCCTTTGTTGATAGAAATAGGCCTCTGTCATAAAACCTCTAATTGCTCATCAAATATTGACTAAAATTGAGCAGTTTTCTTAAAGGGGTAGTTAACATTCTTAAATCATTAGCACATAAGAGGTTTGTAAAAAATTTGCCAAAGCACTCTGCATGTGTATACACAATGGTTAATGGTCAATAAATAGATAATTTTCCTTTTCCCCTAGGCATTCTGTTTAATATTTAATTTAAAAAATGTGCTATTTCTTTCAGATATCTAAAGTAGTCAAATTCATAGAGGCAGAAAGTCAAATGGTGATTGCCAGGGACTGGGAGAGAGGGGTAATGGGGGATTATTGCTTAATGGGTGTGGAGATTCAGATTTGCAAGATGAAAAAGTTCTGGAGATCTGCTGCACAATAGTGTGAAGGTGCTTAACACTATTGCCCTGTACACTTAAAATTGGGTAAATAGAGCATTTTATAGTATGTGTTTTCTTAACCACCATTAAAAAAATCATATAGAGTATATTCATGTAGAAGGTAAACACAGTATTGATTTTAAATTTTAACTCACCCATTTGATTTAACTTACAGTATTCCTGCTTGGGAAAAGACTTCTTGTTCACTGAGTTTTAGATACTCCACAGGTTATTGATCAAGTAACAGTAAGTTGGACAATTTTTCAATTTTTGGAAATATGTGTGTGTGTATGTGTGTGTATTTATATGCACACACATATATTCTATGAGCAAACACATGTACAGAATTTGAATGTGCTTTTTCACATTTCACTAAAAGTCATTGCATGCTTTCTTGTGCAAGAGGAATTCATACCTATGCTCATTAATTTTTCAGCCATTATAAAAGATCATTAATTAAGGAAGACACTTCTGGGTATATTGCCAAAAGAAATGAAACCAGGGCCAACCAAGTAATTTTGAGTGGCCAAACCAATGAAACCAAGAGATATTTGTATACCTATGTTCACAGCAGCATTATTCACAAGTGCCAAGAAGTGGAAGCAACCAAAGAGTCCATTGACAGATGAAAGGATAAACAAAATATGGTATGCACATACAGTGGAATATTATTCAGCCTTAAAAAGGAAAGAAATTCTGACACATGCTACAATGTGGATGAGTCTCGAGGAGAAGTGAAATAAACCAGTCACAAAAAGACAGCTAGCACATGATTCCACTTATGTGAGGTACCTAGAGTAGATAAATTCATAGAGATAGAAAGTACAGTGGTGGTTTCTAGGGACGTGCCAAAGTGGACGAGTTCAGGGCAGTGGGGAACTCTTCACTGGGTCTAGAGTTTCAGTTTGGATGGGGGTGATAGCTGCCCAAAATGTGAGTGTGCTTAATGCCACTGAACTACATACTTAGGCATAATTAATACGGTAAATTTTATGTTTGGTGTATTTGTCACAATTAATTTTTAATTAATATAATTTTTATCATAATTGAAAAATAACAACAAATACTAGTTAAGGAAGCAATTCATCAACTTTGCCTCTGGGTCACCCATTTCATGTAAGTTGGGTTCACAGGACTAACACTTCATATCCCAAGCCAACTGGGAGTGAGGTGTGTACGTCTGTCACTCTTGATCTCTTCTCTCTGACAGAGAACTACTCTTGTCTGAGGTGCTGGAAGGTGACTGAGTCATCAGGACCCACCAGCCCATCCGCTGTTCTTTCTTCATTCCTCCTGAGCATTTGCAACTTTCCACTGCTTGTGTGTGCATGAGGAAGATTTTCTAGCATTATAGATATTTTGTCTCTTGATCATTAAAGAAAGCCTTTGATTTGGCCATAATCACTGCTGAGTGAGGCAAGTGCTCCAAATGTTTGCTTTATAAAAATTGGTGATTCTTAAGCAAGATCAGGGACATTTTGACCCACAGAGTCCTTTCAGGACTGACGTTCAAGCCCAGCGGGGGTGAACATGACAAACTGGATGTCCACTTCTTCCGTCCAGCAGCCCATGAGCTGTCTACAAGCTCAGCATGGCACTCAGAAAAGACCCCTCGGCCCGCTGTCCAGACCCGACTTACACGGAGGTTGGGCGGGTATTACCACTGTCATCACTGTTGGAGCCCAGCAGGCTGGCCTGGGGACTGCCGCATGTAGCCCCAGCCGATGTCACTGGCCCTGAGGCTGGCCCCCAGGATGCACATGCTGTGGGCCCCTCATTCTCCCTGGGCCCTGCCAGGGCTGGCCCTCAAACCCAGTGGGGGCCGGGGTCAACCAGCAAACCCGGCCACTGAGATGCTGGGGACTTTTGTCAAACCTGGACAGTAGCAACTGTGGCGGTTTACACAGAGACCAGGGACACAACAGGGGGTTTGTAAGCTAGGCGTGTGAGGCTTGCAGCATGCCTCGGGGTTCAGAGTCCATCTGCACGTCTGCTGGTAGGAGGTCCAATGGGCCTAGTCTGTCCTTCCTGGGGTTCTGACAGACTTCCTGATGGCACACTCCGCCTCCTACTGACAAGCACAGCTTACCCTGGGAAGAAAGCCGGTAGTGTCAGACATTAGACTCTAGAACCCTAACAGTCTTCTCCCTTGGCTTCCTATCTGTTTGTGTGCATTTGAAAGGTTTTTCTCTTTTCGATTCCTTCATGTGTACAGGTAAGAGAACTGACCTCTTAATTTAAGAGTAGGGGGTTCTGAACACCCCTCCCCCACCAGATGTCACACTCTGGCACCTACTAGAGTGGTGCTTCACCCTGTGCCCTGTGAGCACTTAGCAGGCACCCTGCGCTTCAGGATGGGAATGGCTGGTTCTTGAGGTAGGAAAGGCGGCTCCATCACTTGATTGAGACAAATCGTGGCTACAATACTTCTGCTTCATTCTAGACCTCCCTCCAGAATTATAAATTTTCTTTTTCTATTATTGCCTACTTTTGGGCTCACTAGCCATGCTTTCCTTTGGATTACTCTTTCTCATTCTGTTTTTAGAGGGTACTGTTTGCAGTGATGTCTGTCTTTTTCAGATCTGTTCTTTTTTCACATTCTCTAAGTTTCGTTGTTCATTTTATTCTCTTCTCTGAAATATGTGATTACTATTTAAGAAGTGTGAAATGACAGTCTACACAAGGCATCGTGGACTACAATGTTCCTTGGTTATTATTTCAGGTTTGAGTTGATGACATCCAGTATCGTCTTCTTACTTTTCTTTCTTATTCCCTGGAAATTAATAGTTATCCAGCACAGGGGACTGTGGTGATGGTTCATGGGTGAATTGGTGGTGGGAAACCTACGGGGAATATACAGTAATGTAAAAGACACACACACACAAAAAGTAGCTATCCATTTAAGGAATATCGGGGAACCAAACAAAGGATTAAGTAAAACAACAACAATAATAAAAAACACAGCACAACAAAACAAAATTAAACAGACAACTATAATTCAGAGACATTCTGCAGGGGAGGTGGAGGGAGAAGGCTCAAAACGAGGATGGGAAAAGCACAAGGGACTATGGTGACGGTGCACGGGTGACTGGGTGGTGGGAATTCTAAGGGGGGCTATGCCTGAGAAAAGAAAGAAAACATTGTAAAACAAACAAACAAACAAACAACAAAGATGTAATAAGAAAAAAGTTATCCATCTACCTCTGGATACTGACAATTGAACACATATATTTCCTTTACGAATAATCCTTTTGATCCAACTCAACCTTCATTAGCCTAACATTTGTCTAGGATTTGTCTTCATTTGATTTGTCTTATGTGAATAAGGCCTTTTTCTCCCCCCAAAAACAATTGTCTCAGAGTCTGTTTATTACCAGTGCAGACATGTGATTGAAATTCATATTAATCTCTTTCCTTCTTTTATTGAAATCCTTGCCCATTTTCTATGTACTTCTTGTTTCAACTGCAACTTCTCTTTTGTTGAGTTCTTCAAATTTATTGTCTAAACTTGCAGCTGTTTAGCTAGAACTCAGCCAGAATGTGACTCAGGGACTTAGAGACACGGAGACCCAGAACCTCTCACTGGCTTACAGTTGACTTGAGCTCTAAGCCTCGCATCTTCTTGGACACATGTGGAGTACTTCTGACTTCACATCTAGTTCATCTGCCCCTCTTCTGTTTGATGGGCTTGCCACAGAGACCTGATTGAGCCTTTGTAACTATCTGACCACATGTTCCATGAGAGTGATGCCAGGTGTATTGGGTGAGGAGGAGTGAGAGGAGAAATAAAGAAAGATAGTGACTCATCATCTCCGTAGATTTCCTTCATGCACTTCTGGCTGAATGTCACTCACACAAGGTGATGGCAACTGTGCAGCTATCCCTTCCAGTTGGGAGGCTTCGGCCTCCCAGTATGCCCAGGTGACACACAGCTGACACACACCTGTAATAGTTTTAATGAGGATTAAAATTTTTCATTGCACTAGTTGAAAATATTGGGGAGAAGTACATATTGGACAATAGCCACGCTAAGGCATGAGCACACCTTTGTCACTCCTGTCAGTATGAGAGGGAGGACCAGAGGGAAGAAAAGAGAATCCTAAGGTTGAGTCACGGAGGGGAAAAGGAGATGAGGGTATGGGTGGTCCAGGGAGCTGCTACTTCAGCATCGCCTCACAGCTTTATTCAGTTAGGGCACATGTGGACACAGGCCTAGGGAGACTAGTCATGCCATGAAATTCGGGGGAGGTTGTCTACATTTTAGGAAAGAGGTGGTTCACCACACTTGCTACCACAGATCTACCATGGTCTGAATATTTGTATGTCCTCTGAATTCTTATGCTGAACCTCAAATTCCAGTGTGAAGGTGTTAGGAGGTGGTGCCTTTGGGAGGTGAGTAAGTCACAGGGGCGGAGCCTCATGAAGAGAGGATGCCCTCACAAAAGGTCCTCGTTCCATCACGTGAGGGCCCAGGGGGTAGCCTGGAACCTAGAAGGGCCCTGGCTTGGCCTTGACCTGCTGGCACCCTGATTTCAGACTTCTGGCCTCTGGAACCTAAAAAATAACTTTCTGTGGTTTAGGCCACCCGGTCGATTTACTGCGCTACAGCGACCAAACCTACTAAGACAGGTACCACAGTGCATGGAGAGACCTCAGATTTGGGGAATGTTCTAAGCAGCTTTCAGGAAATTGAACTGGGAAGTCACAAATGATTGGGTAAGAGTTTTCAACTGGCAGTTTTGACACTTTAAAGTTAGCGTTTTAAGAAATGTTGCAAGTGATGTCATAAATATGAGTGGGTCATATTCTTCTCAATGAGGTGAACACTTGCTTTAAGTTCCTACCCTCTGTCCCACAATGTGTGAGGCTTTTTCTGTTTGGTTATGTATATGAAAAGAGTGTTCTCTCCTGGAACCAGCCTGCTCTCTGCGGGAGCCAGGCTGGGGCCAGCACCCTGGGTTTTGATTCAGGCTCTGCCCCCTTGAGCTGGGTGCAAGTTACATGCCACCCTCTGCCTTGCTTGGGGCCAGCGACACAATTTGTGGGGCGCAGTGCAGAAACAAAAATGAAGCCTCCTTTCTGAAATAAGTACGAGAGCATCAGGGTGGGCCCACGTGGGTGCGTGGGTGGCACATCCGTGCTGCCAGTCCTGGAACATCCCGGTGTCAGTGAGGACACCGCTGCTGGCTTCGCTTAGGTTTCCGCGCCATCAGTGCACCTTCGCCCACAGAGTGTAGAGTGGGCATCAGGCAGTTGTCACACAGTGAAAAGAAAGAGCCATTCTCCAGTGTCATTCAACTGGAATCTTTACACCCTGCACCAGTTTTGTGGGGTCTTAGGTAAATCTCTTCAATCCTTTAGTGTCTCCACTTGTGAAATGGAGAATCTGATGTGACAATGCCCCCGTACTTCACAGATTCGTTGTGAAGCAGCGAGCAAGCTGGCAGGGGTTGACAAGGTGACCTACTCACGTGTGCAACCTGCACTTGAAGTGCCAGTACTGAAACTCTGCTAGCTGGGGACCCTCTGTCTGAGCCAGTTGGGTGGCTGGCCTGTGCATTAACTGAGATTTTTCCACATTTTATACTAGTTTCCTCTGTAACTCAATTCACTCCAACGTGCCAGAGTTCCATGAGAGAGGGAGCACTACTTCCAACCCGCAGAAGCGAAAGCTGAGCTCTGAGAAGTCCTTGCGGGTGCCCCAGGGGTTCGCTCTAGGGCCATATTATTTTAACTTCCCATGTGCTTTCCTCCAGCCCAGTGGGTCTTAAATGTCAGCATGCACCAGGATCACCAGGGGAGACTGCTCCAGAGTTTCTGATTTGGTAGTTTGGTAAATGGAGCCCCAAAATGTTCATTTTAAGTAACTTCCTGAAGGTTGCTCATGCTATTGGCCCAGGGAGCACATTCTGAGAACCGCTGCTGTGGGCCGGCATTCTTGCTCTCTGGCGATCATCTGGAGACCCTGGGGAGCACTGGAGCCAGGGTCCCCACCCCCAGAGATTCTGATGTCATTGGCGTGGGGTGTGGTGTGGACTTCAGGGTATTTAAAATTCCCCACGTCATTCCAGCATGCAGCGAGGGTTGGGGTCTACTGCTCTGTACCAAGCCGTCTCCCGAAGTATGACGGTAAAATGAGACAGCGGGTGTCAAATGACCTTGGAAACAAACGTAGGTGTTATCTCTCCTGTCAAGAGAGAAGTACCCACACCAGCACACCATCGGCTTAGAACCCAAATCAGATAGTCAAATGCATGCCTGAGCCCTTACACAAGAATAAGACAAAAATCAAGACCAAAGAAAATGGATAACAGATGCTGGGAGATGTTGGGGCTTTAAAAGTGTTTTTCATCTCTAACTTTGAAAAAAATATTAGTTGGGATCAGATAAGAGGCAACTCCCAAGGCCAGCTGTGCCCTTGTCCTAAGGTGCCCGGCACAAGCGAAAAAGCTGTGGGGCTGCAGACCTCACATGTGCTGGCTTCCTCCTGCTGAAGTTCCAAGTTCATGGTCAGGCCTTCCAGGGGGAGGTGCAGGCTGTGTCAGCCTGTGACTGTGTCTCCAGCCACCTGTGGGGAAGGCGTTTAATCAGTGCTAATCCTGCTAAGTTAGGGACACCCAGGGGACAGGGTTGCTGGGTTCAGAAAAAGAAACACACCTGAAGCATATGACAAGCAAAAGACCATACAAACCCTCCCCTAACCAAAGTGCAGTTACATTTGTATTTCAGAAATGCACTGAAAACATTTTTAGTATATGTGTATCCCATGAAATATTTGAGATGTACTTGTACTAAAATAAACCTCATTGTTTAACTGAATTCTATTTTAAATTGGCATCTCGCATTTCATCTGGTAACCCTCTTTTGGGAGAGTTTTATTTTTGTCAAGGGTGTCTCTAAACACCAAGGCATGTTTCTCACATCAACCCCTTCTGGGTAGGAGGACGATGTTATCATCTCTGTTTTATATTATTTATTTTATTAACTCATTCAGTGACCTTTATTATATTTTTCATATATGTTTGGGAGTGTTAAAAAAACCTAGGGTGCTTGCAAATAATTTTTTCTCTTTTTTCAAATATATTTTTAAACAGCTGTTTATTTTTTCACATCATGGAGTTTCTCTCCTCAGGTGCAGTCACCATAAGTTTTGCCACCACCAAAGTTTTAGTCACCTGTTTGAGTCATGAGGACTATTCTGGGGAGCTAAGTTACCTGGCCTGAACCTTTGGCAAAATGGGAGCAGCCTGACAGTTTTGTATTTTCTCCTCTGCATTTATGCTAATTCATGAGGAAAACAACAGTGGAGCCGAGAGCCTGAAGGCTGGACTGCACCCGTTGTGTGACTTAGCCTCGCATGCAGTTGGCATGACTGACCTTCTAAAGGGAACACAAATATTTGCTATCAGAATTACCACTTGCTGAGGGGACAGGTGGGGACACTATGCCACATCTCCGCTGGGGTGCTCTCCGCAGGGCCCTCCAGGGCCTCTGCTGGCTGCCACTTGGGGGCAGCAGAAGGCAGCAGACACCCACTTGGAGGCCTCTGGGTGCAAGGGAGGTGGGGGCCTGCAGGCAGGCCCAGAAAGTTTCCAGGGAGCAACAGACTGGGGGTCAGGAGGGCCTGGCCTGAGTTTGTGAGGCTCAGTGGCCTGGCCTGGAGTTCGGGGGCGGGTGGCAGAGCCCTGGGCTCCCAGGGCGAGGGTTGAGGTGGCCTCTCTCGTGAGATACCCCCACCAGAGCGGAAGAGCCCAGGGCAATGTATTATTCTGGTGTCCCAGGAACGTGGAATGTTGATTTACTGCTCAGGGGAGAGGTGGCAGCTGGGTGGGCCCATTGAGAGGGCCTTGTGAGGCCCCCTGATTCCTGCCAAGGATGTGGTGGGGCGTCAGTGTTTGCGAGATGAGGAGAGGCTCTGGGACTGGATCATGTTTGGTGGGGGTAGGAAGGCAAAGGAGTTTTTTTTTTTAAGTTCAACAAAGAGAAATGAACTTCGTTTCCTTCCTTTTGTGTTTAGCTCTGATTCTATAATTTGACTCTTCTTTTATGCGTGGAGCAGCTCAACAGACAGGGAGACAGCGCTTTGTTCCAAGCCTCTGAGACCAAATATTTGTCTAGCTACAGTGAGAAAAGTGCTCTTTGCAATATTCATTTCCACTGCAATAAATCTATTAATGCACACATGTGGGACAGCAGCCTCCTCACCTCCCACAGCCGTTGCCTAGATGGGCCTTGAGAATTGGGCCTGTTTATGGGCCTGCTGATACCTAAATGTGGGGAGGTGCATGGCTAAGGTTGCCATCATCTTTCCTGCCAGTGTAAGTGAGGAATACAGGGCAGCACCTGGAGCGTCTCTGTGTGAGGGATGAACACACACAGTGTGCCTTTCCAAGTGGCAAGTACTTTCAGTAGAATTTTGAGCCTCGTACTACCCAACATATATATATATATTTCATATTGTCCTCTATAATGATGTTGAAGATCCTAAAGGGCCCTATTTGCTTATTCTGTTTTTTTTAAGATTTATTTATTTATGCATACAAGAGCTGGGGTGTAGGCCAGAGATGTGCGGGGGTGTGAGAAAGATCATCAGAGCAGAGTGGGGAGAGTGGGGAGAAAGTGTGAGGGCAGCCCTGAGATTCAACCTAGCTGAAGATGGAACAACCACATTTGTATGGAGTTATGACTTGGCATTTCCCTCCATTTCTTATTTAATCCCAGAACCAGAGCACCAAAGGTGCGTGGTCCTAACACACTCCTCCAGGAAGAGTCTAATGGAAAATGACTACAGTAGACACAGAGTACAACTTGGCCATTTCATTTTCACAACTGACTTGAGATTCCTTTCCCTGGCCGCAGGCACCAAAAGGTGGGTGAATCAGCAGGTCTAATTAGCAGGTGTAAAGGGTTTGCTATATTATTGGCATATTTTAACAAATACGGATAAAGTAATTAGAAAATGATCTTTTTGGGCCTGACTATGTTCTATCTGCAAACAGGTATAGTTACTTTTAAAGGACAATTTTCTTTTCCTTGCTAGACATCAGTCAATCAATTACATTTTAAACTTGAGGAAATGATACACTTTATGGACAAAACTACAAATTTTGGTAGAACTCTAGATTTGTGTGTATACCAACACAAGTTCAACTCAGTTTGTTTTATTTTCACAAAACTGAAGTCATCCTTCACATACTGTTTATGGTCTATTTTTCCTTTAGTGATACATGGTGAGCATTTTTGCCTGTGATGATATATTTTTTCTAAATGTAATTTTTAATGGTTTTCCTAAGGTTCCAGGGTAAATGTGCATATTTACTTAACAACCTGTGGTAAGACATTTCATATCTTGAGTGTTTGGAACAGAAAATAATGAAACTAATACAAGACGGTGCCAGGTCTTTTATTCTGAGAAAATGATTAGTTTAGTTAAATGTGATTATTTTTAACTTAATGTTTAATAATTTAATTGCCATTAAAATGACATTGTATTAAGTACTATTATCCAGGTTTTCATGGGGTCGAGTAGAGGGTACTCTCCATAAACTGGGGCGTGTGGAGAGTCCCCTGCTGCTGAGGGGCCTTAGAGAGGATTCTGCAGCCCAAGCTGTCCCCTGGGAAGCCGGGGTGTCAGCTTTCTCTCAGCGACCCTGGCATTTAGCTCCGTGCAGCACGTTCGCCTGAGTGTGACCTACAAGCTTAAGGTATTCATTCATGTTCCCCCCATTCAGATTAATATCTGATGTGAAATTAGTAGGGGAAAAAAGATGTGCTACTTAACCATGGAGCCCGCCTCAGCGGGAGGATGTTGAAGTCAGAGGAAGAGATCGGGTTACAGCCCTCAGGCACGAGCTTGGCGGTTTGGAGCGCATGCCTTTGATAATCGGCATCAGTATCTCTTTCATGTCACTGAACACAAAATGAGGCTGCTTCAAAGAGACTATTTCAGAGAAGAGATCGTTGAGCAGGCTCCACTGGGTTGAACAATGCCTCCGGGGGCAGTGTTGAAGGAGGGTGGGTCAGCGGCCGGACAAAGCTAGGGACGCTTCAGCAGGACGCATCATGCCGCTCTGGTGGCTCTCCGGGTGTCCCCTCTGTCCCCCCATGTGTTGGCAGCCTAAGCCTCCTAGGAGGCTGAACTTCAGGCACACAGTCTCTGACATTTTCCTTCTTCCTAATCTCGACTTTTTCTTAATGTTAATCTGTTAGTAGATACCCATGCTTTTTTTTTTTTTACCCCCTCCCAGAGACAGTGAATGTCCAACACAAATATGTGAAGAACAGGTCTTTGTTTGCTTGCCTTCAGGAATCCGGCTCAGTGAGTGCCCCAGAAACTGAAGGGCTGTAGGATGATTCACAGTTTTCTTGGCTGGAGCTTTCCAGGGCCCAGCGACCTGCTGAGGTTGGATTTAGTGCAGATGTGACTTGATTTCCCCTTTAGATGTTAGAAGCAAACCTCGCCCCTTGTCTCTCCCCGCTTTTTCAGTGCTGCTAGCGTTTATTTAGTCTTAAATGACTTTTTCTTTCTTTCAATAATTTTCATTTTAGCATGCAGTAAAGTGAAGAAAATTCCACTGAGTATTTCTGTGTGAGAATAAACATTCGAATCCCAGGAGAAAGAAGTAGGCAGGTCGTTCAACTGTTCCACCAAAGAAGGTTCAGTGTGCTATTGGAAAACTCCAGACTATTGGTGAGAAGTGAGCAAAAACATGGTAAGAAGCACTTGCCATGGTTAAATGAAGGTTCTACATCATTTGGTCAAGTTTTATGATGATGGCTTGTTCTGTCTTCTCTCCTGAACATTGAAACTCGTCCTGGTTCTCTTCCATTGGGGCTCATAGATTCTTATACTTTTAATTAAACTGCAACGGTGGGCAGAAAACTCTGTCTTAGAAAGGATGGAAGGGCATTTCAAGTGTGAGTTGCTTCTGGAGGTGGGACACCATGCTGCGAGTCCCCAGAAGGTGAACTGGCCTTGGGGAGCAGTGGCCTGCCCTGCTCTGGCTAATAAGGGACAAACCACCTGTGTGAATAATTGAGTAATGCATGCTGGGCGGTTCAGATGTATGCATTTTGTTTGGATGCATGAGCTGAACTTTTCTTTTTTTTTTTTTTAAGGCTATGTGGTATTGTAGGGTGTTGGGGGACAGTGTGAGAAGTACGTTGGGGGTGCTGAGAATTTTATATGTTTGACCCATACTTTAGAATCTTGCATAAATGAATATTTGAATCAGACTCAAAAACAGCCTGGGCTCCAGCCAATACAGGGCAAATAATTCTTAACAAATTGAGGTATAAATTACATATAATAGTTTTCGGTATACAACAAAATGATTCAATATTTGTAGGTATTTGTGAAATGTTACCACAGTAAGTCTAGTCAACATCCATCACCACACATAGTTGCATATTGTTTTCTTTTGATAATAACTTTTAAGATTTATTCTCTTAGCAACTCCCAGGTTTATTTACTTTGTAATTGGGAGTTTGTAAACAACTACTGCCTTTGGCAACCACTAATCTACTCTGTGTGTCTACAAGCTTCCTTCCTTTCTTTTCTATTTTTCAAAGATTCTGCATACAAGTGAGATCATTAGAGTAATTGTCTCACTGTCTAACTTATTTCATTTAGCATTATGCTCTCAATGTTTATCCACTGTGCTGTAAATGGCAAGAGTTTATTCTTTTATATGGCTGAATAATATTCCATTGTGTACATATACATTCATTGGTTAGTGGACACTTAAATTGTATACATATCTCAGCTATCATAAGTTATACTGCAATGAACATGGAGCTGCATATATCTTTCTAAGATAGTGTTTCCTTTTTTTTTTTGAGAAATTCCCGGAAGTGGAATTGCTGGATTGTGTGATGAAATAGTTTCATTCCAGTTTTTCTGAGGAAACTTTATGCTGTCATCTATATACCAATTTACACTCCCAACAACAGAGCACAAGGGTTCTCTTTCCTCCACATCCTTGTCAACACTAGTTATTTCTTGTCTTTTTGATAATAACTGTTATGTCATGGAATGAGTAAACAAATCCAGGTGCCAGTGGATTTTTTTCTTTTTCATGATGTTCTTTTTCTTTCTGTTTCTCCCATTGCTCCTTCTCAGATTGTCATCTCCTTTCAACCTTTGTACAGAGTTTTCTGAAGGACCTGTCCTCCTTCATTAAATCCTCCCCACCCATGTCAGCACTGTGATTTTAACAATGTCCTTTGTCAGGTTTGTCCTGCACCTACCTTGGGGAAGATCCTTGTTTTATTTTACTTTAGAACCACAGCAGCACTTAGCATAGCACCTGGTACATAGTTGGTGCCAAATGAACATTTGTTAAATATATTGTTTTCAAATTGTATGGTTGTTAGGGTACCTGAGAAACAACATTCTCTGTCGTAGGGATAGCCATCTGGGTTGAGGCTAACAAATGCTTATTGAATGGAGGACATTTTTATGTACCTAGGATGTAAACACAGGTCATTGAATCCAGAGTGTATATTAAGTCCTGTGCTGGGAGCTGATGCTTAGGCAGAAATATAGCTACAAAACACCTTCTGCCCTCAAGAAAATCACAGTTCTGTTGGGGAGATCAACATGGCAACATGTTATTTAAAACACAGAGAGGGAGCTACTTGCAAGCATGGATGAAGGATCTCTGCCTTTGTAGTCAGGGGCAGTGTTTTGGGAGAGAATGGGTCCTAGAAGGTTAGCATGATGTTGCTTCTCTGTTTCAGCATATTGTCACTCATTTACTTTGTGTTGGACCTTGTAAAAGAGAAGGGAACTGTGGTGCTCTTATTGCAGAGTAGGTTTGCAGGTTGAATCCTGGAATAATAAGCCAACATTTTTTTGGTATTATCTAATGTAGTGGAGGTCTTGTTATAAGCTTCCTACCCCCCCATTCACCCTCTTGAAGTTTACCTTACTGAAACAAATGCTACAGTCAGCATCTGGGAAGTCTGGGACTCTGTTGGCATGCTGAACTATATTTATGCAAAGATCTCCATGTTGCCTTCTAGCCAGTGGGTAGGTACCGCCCTGTGTTAGCACCCTAAAGTGTGTTCCAGTCTGGGGAGGTGGCGTGATAGGGTGTGGTGGGCAGACAATTGTGTTTTTTCTCAGGGACTAGAAATGATGTGAGCTGTGAATGTAGATACTTAGAGTGAGTTGTGCTAATTTACTGAACACTTAGCTGAAATCAAATATTCATTGTTTATTCAATGATGAATGCAACCAATGTTATTAAAATCTAACAACCAGAACATAATCTAATCCTAAACCCCAGTGTATCAGTTTGAAACAAAAACTGTATTTTTAATTTATTGAACTAGAAGAAATAAAGTTGCCAAAATGTTTAAAATTCTGCCGCTCTCCATTTTGTTTGGCTTCTTGGTAGCCCAGACAATGAGTGATTTGAGAGGGATAAAATAAAACATCCCTACAAAGATCCAGCCCAACTTCCCACTGAGTCTGTAGAGATCACATGTGTCATCGGCCTCTAGATTTCTGAAGCTATCAGCAGCCAGGAGCACCTGTGCTCCATGTGTAGCTGTGCTTCAGCCTCCTGATGAAGCTAGAGGTGATTCTTGGGTCTTCTTCCTCACTTTTGGGCCCTCAATTTAGTTTCCTCACCTAAAAAATGGCAGTAATAATGTGTGGTTTACGTTCTTTAAAAAGTTTTTGTGGTAGTCCGTTGGGGTCATGTTAGTTACTTGTGGTCCCATTTAAAAAAATTATCAGCACAGAGACACAGTAATGATAAAGATGCTATCTGGTCTCTTGAAAGCTCCATTATAGCAGGTACTTGTACATTTCAGATCAAGAACACTTGGTCATTGAATACAGGCCACCCGCCATTCATCTCAGAGCTATGGGACATGCAACCAGGATGTTCCAGGGCTATGCTGGGTGTGGGGATGGAAATGTGAACAGGGTAGACACAGTCCTTATCCCAGCAAGCTATCAGGATGAGTGTGCAAGTCAGTGTAAAGCACTATGAAGATGCTGTAAGAGGGGTCTGGTGCCACGTGAGGGTGGGGGTGGGTGATGGCAGATCTGGGGAGCCTTGTCAGAAGTGAAGCTGACACTGGAATCTAAAGGACAAATAAAAGTTAATCAAATGAAGGAAGAAGGAAACGCAATAAAAACAGCTACAGCATTTGTCAACACAATGCCAAACATTTAGATGATTGGTGACTCTGAGTTTTTGTCTAAATTTTTTTAATGCTGATAACTTAGTTTTCTGTACATGAAATGGAGGAAGTCGCCCAATGATTAATGCAAGTGCAAGGCAGATTTTAGCAGGTCTGATTACACTGGTCAACATTGAGATCATTACTGACTTAAAAAGGCCCTAATCTGTAGTATCTTGTTGTGCTGAACATGAATATAACCCTGAACATTTTTTATTAGCTCTCATTTTGAAGATATTTCATATAATTCCTTTTATCTGTTTCACCGTGTAAATTTATCCAGTAGGACTGCAGCAGCATCCTAAATCAGCCTAGAATGATGTACTATTGCATCACATTGCATAATACCATCATGCACACATCATCCAGAGTTGATTGCATCATTTTCTGATGCAATGCAATACTACTTCCAGTTGGCTGCTGAAGTAAGCTGACGTCAGCAGTGCACTATAGAAAGTCCTGTTGGAAAGGTTGAGCATTGAAAATATTTCAGACAGATCAACATGGCGGTGAAGGGACGCTAGTATCAACTCTCCCAAAAGAAAAGCTGCCTATAAAGAGACATCAGCCAAACCCAGAGAAGATTCAGTAACGCTACGTAAATCTAACACCCTCACGGGTGAGTAGAACTTGGAAAGAAGCTAAAAAGACTGATCAAGGAGAAGAAAGAACCACCAGATCCCCTCTCCCCTCCCC